>VZRN01003866.1:1062552-1081756 GCA_013397935.1 Dasyornis broadbenti
CAAAAAGACGGAATGTAGTAGAAACAATAGTAAAAATAAAACCAGGAAAGTTTTGATTTGTGGCATTTAATTTCCATATACCATATTTACTCACTCTAATTCTTGTCTGTAAAAAAAATGTGCAAAATATATAACTGGAAAAAAGTTTCCTCCTCTTTTTTTCTCCTCATCAGCATTGGCTGTGATGATGGGTAGAGCGAATGGTGTCTAGTTTTCTGCTTAATGATAAGAGGCACTCCTGAAACAATGATCTTAATTGTTCTTTTTTGTAATTTTGACTTCATGCTTTGGTTTGCTTTTGCGTTTGGCAAACTAGACTTTAATTCTAATGCTTTGTATTTATTTTGCACTTTAGTTTTGTTCAGGCTAATCTTTTTCTAGGATGGTGATACCTGCTGGATACTATTTAAAGATTTTTCTAATAAGTGAGAGGTCAATTGGTCACATTTTTGTTACATATTAATAATATATCTGTTATGTTTAGAAATACAGCAGATTTTGAGCATGATATCTATAACTAATACCTAAGAGATTTTAATGAAGTAACTATTACTATTTCATAGTAAGTATTTTTATAATCTAAGCAGCCAATTATTCCTCTGAGAACGACTATATGAGCTTTCCTATATTTCTCTCTTGACAAGGCAGCTGCCAAAGAGATTTCTTCTTCAGCGTGTTGTAGTGGCTTAGGTTAATAGTCTGACCAAACTTGTCAGACTGATATGATATTCAGCATGGCATTTTCAACTGCATCTTCTTTCTGCTAAATTTCCAGTGTTACAAGAATAGTGTTTACTCAAAAAGCATGTGTTTACTATGTAAATAATCCACAATACCAATATCATTAGCCTAAAATAGAGGGGTTGGCACATCTCAGAAAACAAAATAGGATGATCAGAGGTTTTCAGGAAGGATGGATTGAAGCAATGGCCCTAAAATATCACTGTAATTCAAGCAGAAGATGTTGTTTCTGGCAGCAAACTGTACAACCCTTAGTTTAAAGTTCGAATTGGGTAACATTGTGTAGTAGTGTGTTGCATTGTTTAGTAAGTTATTTTATTCTTCTAAAAGGAAATTCTATTTGAATAGTAACACTAATAAAAAGTCCAATATTTTTTCATAATTTACATCTTATATTCAATGGGAAATTTTCTTTGTTGCAGCTCTAGACTTTTGTGTCTCATCCTTTCAATGGGCACCTCACAGAGAGATATGTCTCCATCTTATATATTAACCCTGGTTGATAATATGATATCATAAACCAGACTTTAGCTTATATTTCTATTGTGCTCTCCCCATCCTCTTCTTCACACGGGCCATGCCCTTCTACCTCAAGTATCTTATTAGTATTTTGCTGAAATCACTTATTTGAGGGGCTTTTTGGTTTTGTTTGAATTTTTTTATTGTTTATTTTTGTTTAGGTTTTGTTGTTGATGTTGTTGTTGTTGTTGTTTTGGTGGGTTTGGGGTGTTTTTGTTTGTTTGCTTTTTTTTTTTTTTTATTTTCTAAATTCCATTTTATTAGTCCTTGGAGCTACTATTCCTCTCAACTAATTTTATCTGTGTAAAATTGTGCAGGCAGTCAGGCCAGCTTCCTTCAGAATCAATGAAATCCTATCCAGTGATTCATCCTATCTGATGAGATATCTATCTTACTTTACCATACTTCTGCCATTTTTTTTTCAGTTATTAATAAATACTTTCCATAAGACTAGTCCAAGTCTTGGAATACACTACTAGTAGTTTCCCTTGTCTGATGCTTCCTTTTGTGTAGTCAAATTTTTAGCAATTCATATCCACTGAATTATGAATTTCAACAGTATGTCATCTGTTGTGTATTTTTAAATTCTTTATCTCTCAAACATTACAAAGTCAATGTAAATCTAAGAGGCTGGGATTGTAAAATCACATGTATTATTCTATTCAGTCATAACTGACTTCGTTTCCTATATGAAGGACATGTTTAGAATTACTCCAGAAACCTCCATTGAGAGATCTTTTTCAGTAGAAATGGTACTATTTTATCAAAATTTTATAAGCTTGTACTTAATTCAGTAAAATGTAGAAAAGGAAATTGCTCACAAGTACAGATTTTTTTTTTTTTTTCTAAAAATGAAAAATACACTACTATTGCAGCTGCTACTACCTGTATCAGAATAGACAATTTGTCAGGAATTGCCTCCTGAGATATAGGAGAATTAAAAGTGCAATTTTTACTCATTATTCCTCAAAGCCTTAAAAACCCTAGTCCCAGGAAAACAATGACGTCCCACAAATTCTTGTTATCATGAAGAAATAAGAAGAGGATTCTTTTTTTATTATAAGCATTTTCACAGAACAGAAAAAAAAACATCCCAAATACACATATCCTGAAAGGAATCATAGTCTGTCTCCAAAGAGACTAGAAAGAGCAACTAAAAATTAATTGTAGCCATAAAGAACATATTGAAATTGCTATACATATCCTGCACAAATATTTTATTTTACATATCCTGCATAGTATTTTGCATAAATAGAAAACGTGTTCAATGAGAACCACTGTTATCACACCAGTTGTTCTTGTTTTTAATATGGTAACAAAACCAAAGCCAGTTACAGAGTAGATACTGACATGAAATGAAAAGTGTCTTATTTTGATTGGTGGAGTTTCATCATGGAATGACAGATGCTAGATCAAAGGACATAGATAGCATAAAAACTTTTAATACTACCAAACATATGGAAATTAAAAGATCACAGTGTTCTCATCTGCAGTTCTGAATAACACTGTTCCATCAACAAATCAATAAAAGGTAGGTTTTGTGTTTGGCCAGCAGGTAACAATAAAACTGCAGCTACAGCTTCGGTAGCAGATAAAGCTGAAACAACTTCATTAGGTTACTTAGTCCACATACCTCTTTCATTCTGTGATCAAATACAGGTTTCTAAGGAGGGTGAATAATAACAGACTGCAATCACTAGAGTCTGCTAGTAAGGAAATGTAATAACACACCGCCCTCCCACCCCCACTGCCCTTTCCACAGCATTAAAATAAATGACAGCCAACTAAAGAGAAAAAGAACAGAGCGAGAAGGGAAATCAAATCTCTTCATCATAGTATAGTAATATGGGAAGTACAAAGTGGTAGAAGAAACTAAAAAGTGCACCAAAGAAGTTTGGTGGGTCTTTTTTCTGCTTTTTTTTTTTTTTTTCTTTTGTAATATATTAAACCCCTCATTAATTGAAAAAAAATTGAAGACAAAGGAGCTTAAAAACACAATGAGAGAGAACAAATAATTCTCCTTTTTCTTTGCATTCCTCTTGATTCTTCCAGTTGTTATTTTTCTTCTTTTTTCCCCATTTTTGGGATGAGACTTCATTAAGTATCCTCTTCTTTCCTATTTTGCTTTTTCTTTCTTTATGAATTGATATTTGGAACTTCAAGTCTCATTTTTGTTTAGTTGTTTGAAACAAGGACCCTGCGTTCACACTGACAATTGACCTCTGAGCAAACCTTACTTCTGTAAACCATGATGATTTTAAGGGCAATGGCAAGAAAGGCAGTATTCACAGTTGGTTCATGTTCCGTCTTCTCAGGTGGCATTTGCCTTTTTATTCTATTTCAGTTGCAGAGGGAATTGCCATTAATCTTACACAGTTTTCTCACTTGCCTTTCACACCCCCATCTCATCTCAGTCCAGGCAGCCTTCTTCTTGAGGATATTTAAAAATTACAATTACGTTTTGTCATGCTGGTTAATCTGGCTAGGATTCTGTCATAGGCGTTAGACAAACAGGCTGGTTTAGACGTTCATTCAATGCAGAAGTTGAATTCTGGAGACAGGCTTGCTCCTTTATTTGTTGCATGCAGCTTAGCTGAATCTAACATAAATTAGGGAACATAAAAAGGAAGTAAAAAAAATTCTAGCAAAAATGGATTCCTTTTGTCTGGTTCTCTATTTAGTAGTCTCTACTAATGTTCCCTATAATGTGTTCCCTGAGAATCTTTGTCAGATAAGCTGAATTCTCTTAGTGTTAACTAAGGCTACCTACTTTTCCCAAAAAATATGACATTCCTTCCCACAGCTTTTTTCTTCCTCATCTCTTTTGAATAAGCAGCGTTCATTCACATAGTTTTCTTAGTTGCATAGATGGCTTCCCTGAAACTCATTATTTTGGTCTCAGTGGTTCTCTCACTTTTTGTTCTGTCATCCGTCTAAATATTATTTACTTCTTCTTAGTTAATTCTTCTACTTAGCTATTTCATACTTCTCTTACTTGTTTCTCTACCCCACTCTACTTGGAGAGGTTAAAAATCTCCATATTAACACCTTGTCAGGGGAATACCTAAGTACTACTATAGCCCATGCCATTACTGTTCCATAGACATGGGAAATCTTCTGCAGTGCTTCGGTATTAAAACCTTCCTCTAGACACAAAGGGCACCAGAGACTTGGGAAGCTGTTTCACCAAAGCCATCTTTTTCCACATTAAAATAACAACAGTTTGCAGAAGTCAGCACTTTCATGAGAAAAAGCTAAGGGTTACAAACTGTTCTGCATAAATATGAGTCAGTGACAATAAAAATACACCCAAATAAAATACATTCTAAGACACGGGTTTAGATAAAACTCTTGTTCAAATTAATGAGAAAATTGAAAATTAAGATGGACTATATAAAACTAAAACAACTTCCTTCAACATTAATTCTTTTATCATTGACTTCCTCCATATCAAGTAATGTTACATCTGCCCACTCCATCTCTTCTTGTAGGTACTTCTGCGGAGCCTCTAGGCTGCCTGTAGAAACAGGTATCAGAGCCCTGCAGACCACCTGAGTGTCCTGGTGGTATCCAATACTGTGTTAAAGGTAAAAAAAACCCCTAAAACTACTACCTGTGTTCAGATTCAAGGTCCTGCATCATCTGGATACACATGAGTAGCTAAGGGCAGCTTCACGCAGCTCTCACTAGACCATCTGTGGGAGTAAGCGGAATGCAACAGATTAACAGAGCATTGCCACTTTCCTGCAGAAATTAAATGGCAGAATTTGCCGTTGTTACCTTGCTTCACATAACTATGCAATACTCATTGCTTGGGGCTAAAGTACAAGTATTATGATAAAATTTTAAGAGAAAGTTTGCTGAAATTGAAAAATTATGAGGGAAAAAAAAATGGTTTTAGCATACATCATTTCTTTGGAAGAAGCACTTAGAATGAGAACATTTTAAACTGGCAAAATATGACTCACCTGAACACAGTTGTTAGGGCAAGTCATCCATAAGAAACAATTTGTTCCAAACTAAAAATGATATTACTATAGATAATCTCAATGATGATCATGAGCCCTGAAATGATATACTATATACGTAAGGATTAAAGGACAGGAGAACAAGATAAAATGTTCTGATAGGAGGAGCTCAAGCATCAAATTATGCATCCTAGGGCAAACCTCTACTGAGGTGACTTAAAATATAAGCACAAAAATTGCTCAGAGAGAAAGATGAAATATTTCTCAATTAAGGCATATTTCTAACTTGCTTTTGGAATGTGATATTTCAGGCTGAAGCAACCAAAATTTGTTCACCATGAAATTTAGCAAGAGTTTGTTCTGCTTCATTACTTTTGAATTTGTTGAAGATCTCCTGATTAGAGGGCACACTGATAAGGTGGCACCCTAGAGAGGGCACTTTGAGGGTAATCATTAAAATCTGTATGCATGCTAGCAACTCAAGGTAGATCACAATAGGAATTCAGTACACTAAACTACACCATATACTGCAACAGAATTTGTACAAGGGAGGAATATTCTGAAAATGATAAGCTGACATTTCAACATAAAGGATTTTGCTTTGCAACTTAAGAAAACAATCCTGGCTATAAAAGTCACTGCAATCTGAGATTCTTTAAGTGCTATACCAAAGAAATACAATGGCAAATGCTAGTGTAGCAAAATGAAGATATTAAAAATGTGATAGTTAAATATCATTAGCATGGGTGAAAAAGTCAGCAAAGATACAAAACTAAGGACTTCAGCATACACTAACAACTAATGCCAGCTTTCACAGGTACAGAATGAGCTTTCTTAAGGATTACGGACCTTTGCCATGGTGTGTGATACTCGTTACAGGATAAGAAAGAAGCTGCACTACTGCTTTTCCCTCCAGTCCTACCAATCTGCACTCTAAACACATCCACTTGTGAAAACGCATGTCTCTGTGTCTTGATTGCCTATGTCAGATTTTCTTGTATGTGCAGTGCTTCCCCTTTTTCTTTTACAGCCTACTCATCCTCTACACAGGAATAATGTTTAAATTTAAGCACTGAACTATACAGATGACTTATCTTCCTGAAGGTTTTTAATACTGCAAAAATATGTCCAAAGGAGCTGACAAGTGACATAATGAAGAAAAATACGAGAATATGATGCTTAATAGAATAAATACAAAGTTAGCCCAAAGCACTACATAATTCTAAAACATTTCCAGAACCGATCATTATTTCATATTAGTAGCAGCAACCACTTTTTTAAAGTGCCACTTGAAACTATCAAAACTAGTTATCTTCAAAAGAGTTTTTTTAAATGTTAAATTTAGATAAAATGAACTTTATGACTCACTGAAATACCCACTAGATTTCATTCTTATAAAGGACAAACAAACCAAGTAGCAGTTTTGACAGGAGGTGTTCAAGTAATAAATGATACATACTGTACTAAACTTCGAGTATGATGGGTAGACATAATAGACAGACTTCAAAGGTTTGCATAGAAAAGAAGAATGTCATAGCTCTTGGGAGTAAAAACACAGGAGCAGAAAGTTAATATAGTGAGCTTTGTGCAGACAGTCTAAAACTGTCAAAGCCTGACCCCTTTAAAATAGAGTTGTCAGAACAATTAACTTCAGGGAAAAAAAGCAAAGTCATAATGAGGTGACAGTGAAGGAAAATCTTTCCCTCGGTTCTGAAACAGGATACATTATTTTATCTAATAAAAAGTCTCGTAAGGACATATTTCTAATATGCGTAACATATAAAAACACTCTGAGAAGATTCTTTAAGCTGAACAGTTTGGAAAGACACAGAAGGTGAAGGAAAGATGTCTCTTGATTATTCCAATAATTTTTGGATTTGGAACTTCATCAGTTGTTCTTCCACAGTTCTTCCAAAAAAAAGTACAGTTTTTTGTCTTACAGCTATAAGAAACATTTCCAGTAGAATTCCAAATGATCTGGAGATTGCCTAAGTTTGTTTTTGCCAAAATGAATTGCTCAAAATAAGACAATTGCCCATTATTTTGACTTCCTTTTGATTTAACATGTTTAAATAAATCCATCTTATTCCCCTAACTCTGGATCTGTCTACAAGTTGCAATGTACTTACATTGACAGAATCATAGAATTACAGACTACTTTGGGTTGGAAGAGACTTTTAAAGGTCATCCAGTCCAGTCCCCCTGCATGAGCCATGACATCTTCAACTCGGTCAGGTTGCTCAGAGCCCTGTCCAACCTGAATGTTTTCAGGGATGAGGCATCTCCTCTCTGGGAAACCTATTCCAGTGTTTCACCACCCGCAAAATAAAAAACTTCTTCCTTCCTTCCTTATATCTATTCTAAATCTACCCTCTTTAAGTTAAAACCATAGCCCCTTGCCCTATTGCAATTGGCCTTAATAGAAACCTTCCTTATAAGCCCCTTCCAAGTCCTGGAAGGCTGCAATGAGGTCTCCCCAGAGACTTTTCTTCTCCAGCTGAACATGTCCAGCTTCCTCAGCCCTTCCTCATAGGATTGGTGTTCCATCCCTGTGAATTCAAATGAAATGTTTTAGTTTGTAATTTTATCTTTACTTTGCAAATCGGAAACTAAGAAATGGAGAAATTAAGGCATCTAACTTCTCTTATTTTGGATCTGATTGATTACTGAAAACATAATACAGGTAAACAAAATAAAATAGGTAAACAAAATCTTGCAAAACTATATAAAAGTCATCTTCAAAGTTTGGCCTATGAAATGAGTGACATAAAAAGGTAGGGTTTATTTAAACTTAGGTTGTTTTTAATGTTGTATCACTTTTTCTTTCTTTTTTTGCAAAAAGACCCTCATCTTTCCAGCAACATGGGGAAACGTCTTTTAAGGAAAGTTGAAAAATAATGCCTAAAAAACACTAAAACAAAAATTTACTCTTTCAAAAACTTTTAAATGTTTCATTAGCTGGCCTATTTTATTTCATCAATCCAAAAGGATGTATCTCTCAATAAAAATTATGAAGAACAGTCAGATCCCAGTTCACTAATGTGAATTATTTCAATCATTAGCATGTATTTTGAATTGAGCAATTAAAAAAAGAAAAAGCAGACCATCCAGCCTGTGAAGAACAGATAATGGGAATCTTCATAGCCATGTCAATATTCCAAATTTTGCTGTGTATCATAGGCCATATTTGCAGCTTCATACATTTCTAGAATAAAGTTCTGGGCACAAATATTTAGTCTTCCTTACAGAAGGAACACTGAACACTTCATAAACTGTTAAATGCACTCATATTTGGATAGTAATGTCTTGTTTTAGATAATTCTCTATTGTTGCTAAGGACAAACGTTGTTTGTACTAAAATCTGGTCTAGTCAAGTATTTGCTAGCATATTTTCTTTTGCCTTGAGGCCTTTTCTTGAAGTGGAGCCACCAAAAAAGACTGGAGTAGCATTTTTTTTTAGCTGGCAATACTACCGTAATCCAATTTGTAAAAACGTTAAAAGAAGACTCCAGAAATTGATATATTTTCCCCCTTTAGGCAATTCTTGTGTGTTGCAGGGCTTCTAAGCCACTTGTTATCATTCCATTTATGCTGGCTTCATGCCACTGGTTTTTGTGGAGGTGCCCTGATACTCTAATATAAAGTGAGCCTATAAAAGCTAGAGAGGTGGAAATGTGGGTGATTTTTCTGTTATTGGTACCTGGGCTGTGAAGAGAAAAAGAGTCCTCTTCACAAAACTTCCCCGTCTAAATTTCATTTAATAGAGGTATTCAATTCGTTTCCCTTTGATAGGGTTTTGAGGGTTTGGGAGTTTCAGTTTGTTTCTTTGGTTTGGAGGGGAGAGTTTGGGTGTTTTTTTCTTGGTTGGGTTTGGGGTTTTTTTTGGGTTTTTTTGGTTTTTTTTTGGTTTTTTTTTGTTTGTTTTTTTTTATTTTATTGTTTCTTTTATTGTTGGTTTTTTTGTTTTTCCAACTGGAAAGTTATGTACATTTTTCATTTCCAAAGAACTCACCAGTGGGAGCATGAATATGATCTATGGTATTATGAATGTTCTATAATGGATTTGTAAAACAAAATTTCAGGTAAAATTCATCCTCATTTATTCTGAAGTTGAAAAAATGGTTCATTGATGTAATGTTGTTCCCAGCCTGATGTGGATCTCCTGCTAAAGCCTTCTGATGCAGGAAATGCAAGCTAGCTTCATAACTGAAGTTATGTAAAATGACAGATAACTATATACACTGTTGTGGATTAACAGGACACACCTTCCAAAAAGATGACTGAACTCGATGTAACATTCGTATGTAAAAGTAAACAGACATAACTCAAATAATGAAGCTTAGAATGACTAGTGCAAATGTTTCCTAAGAACATATCTTGAACTGTTTGACAAGACGTGTGATAAAATCCCTGAAAGATCTTTGTTTTCCTGACTCAATTTCTGGTTATGTACTCAGGTAACCTGGAATACATGATCTTAATTAAAGTTTCACCTGTTTCTTCTCAAGCACAAAAAGTCATTAGTTTTATAGTTAAGTGAAATAACTTACTTATTTTAAAGGTAAAACATTGATTTTACTACACCAGCAATATGGTTTATGGTATCATTTTGTTTTTTGGTACTCTACAGCACTGCTTTATTTTTGTCCAGTTTTATCAAATATTACCTGTTGTTTTCTTTCTGTGTCATTTAGCATAGAGGCATATGAAACCATTTTTGTAGCTGCATTTTGTATACAATGGGTAGAAATAGTAAGAAAATACCTGGTACAATGATAAGGTGTGCCAACAAAAAAAG
Organism: Dasyornis broadbenti; assembly: GCA_013397935.1. NCBI lineage: Eukaryota > Metazoa > Chordata > Aves > Passeriformes > Dasyornithidae > Dasyornis > Dasyornis broadbenti. Next base: position 1,072,579 of record VZRN01003866.1, read on the forward strand.
GCACTTCTGCATGGCTGTAGAGCAGTGCTGTGGCCTATTTGTTCATTTATTCAGCAGTCACCAGTCTTCAAGAGTGCCAGGCACTGCAGACACGAACTGGCTGTTTTCCTTTGTTGGTGCCTGGGTCTGTGGAGGAGTACTGTGATTTCCCATTAGGCAAGTCCTTCTCCACATGAGTAACAACCCCACCAGGCCCATCCACCAGCACCCAGGGCTCTGGGAATTGTACTCTTCCCAGTCTGCATGTGATCCTACCATGCTGGAGCCGCTGGAGCCTGCCTTTGCCAGCAGCTGCACCCTCTGGAAGCCCTTAGCGCAGCTCCCCGGCCTGGGAGCTGCCATCCCTTTGGTTCCCCTCACAGCTGTGTGCTGGTTTGTCCAGCTCAGGTCATGTTTTCCTGCTCCCTTATGGACTCGCAGAACTGCGGTCACAGTCTGCCCACGGCAGGCGTGAGCCTTTGCTGCCATGGCTGTTTGGTGGCACCTAGAGAAACCAGCTGCTTTTCCTCAAGGCCAAATGCATCAAAAGCATTCAGCTTGTAGCTTCTTTCTGCTTATTGAATGAACTTGGTGAGTTTAGGTAATAAGGAACCTTTCTCTACTAGCAAAATGGTAATGTTATCATTCCTGCAATTTATTTTTAGTTAAGCTTGAACAATTTGTCCTTTTTATCTTCCCTTTTTCTGTGACTAAAAGAGAAAAATTGAGTCCGGGGGCAGTGGGACTACGTCTCAACTAAATATATATATTTATCTTCTGTGATAGAAAATCAATTATAAATTATGGATCTTGCACTAATCTTACAGTAACTTCTACCTTTGTGTATGAGATGCTGTCTCAGTCAGGTTTTAAATCTTCACTTCCTTTAGGCAACAGAATGGATGTAAATTATTAAGATAAGGCTTCTGTGAGTCCACATGTGGCAGGTAAAAGCCTGGGATATTTTTGGAATGGATGTGCTGATCTTTTGGCTTTAAGTACCATTTGGTGTCTTACCCTGTGGGTAACTCTTCTTGTAGTTGACAGCAAGTGGCTTTGTAAAAGGTCATGTTATGGATATAGGTCCTGTAAATGTGCTGTCATAGCACTGCTGCTGTTTTCTGTGGAATAATTGGAGTTACCACCTTTGTGTAAATAACTGCTGTAGCTTCTCTTCTGTCCAGATAGTCAGATAGTTCAAACTGATTCTAGTTATTAATTAGTAAGATAACATATTAATAATTTGACTTTTTAACTCATAAATTGAGGTGCACTGAAGTGTTCTCTGCTTGTACCATCAAGGCTGTGCAAATGCAGGGGCCCAGGCTCCGGCAGCAGCAGGGGCTGCAGGGCCTCTGTGAGGGGAGGCTGCCCCAGCCGGACACAGCCGGTTCCAGCCAGATCCAACCACCCAGAGCAGGGTGCGGCTGGGCCCACAGCGGGGGCAAGGGCATCTTGGGAAAACACCTGTAAGAAAGGAGAGAAAACACCACAAAGAGGGGAAAAACAAGTGAGAGAAACAGCTGTGAGACCTCCAATGTGAGAGAAGGAGGGGGAGGAGGTGCTGCAGGCACTGGAGCAGAGATTCCCCCACGGCCATGGAACAGGCCACGATGGAGCAGGTGGAGAATGTTTCCTGAAGAAAGCACAGCCTGTGGAAAGCCCACGCTGGAGCAGGGTAAAAGTGTGAGGTGGCAGAAACTGCAGAGCAGCTGTGGATGAGCGCCAGCCCCTTCTCTGCACTGCCTAAGGGAAGAGATGGAGGAGTTGGGAAGGAAGGAATGAAGTTGTGCCTGGGGATAAAGGGTTTTGATTAATCTATCTTTGTTTCTCAGAGTCCAAACATATTTTAATTGGTAATAAAATAAAATTATTTTCCCCAAGTGAAATCTGTTTGGCTCATGGCAATAATTTGTAATTGATCTGGTTGTCTGTATCCTGACACAGGAACATTTCCATTTTATTTTCTCCTCCTCTCATCCTGTCCTGTTGATGAGGGCTGGTGAGACTGTCTGGGTGGTGGCCTGGCAGATGTCCAAGGCCAACCTATCACAAAGGCAATAATATATAAAGTAATAAAATCAGAAATAAATTCCAGGAATACATAGAGTCTATCCTGATTGCTTTTTCTTCACATCTAATAGCCTATAGAAATTATTCAGTATTGGTGATATCAGATGCCTGAAATATGGAAAGAGTTTGCTTAGTTTTCATTGATAATATGGTTAAACAATAATTTCCAGTTCAGCCAAATATGAAATACTACCTTTTGAACATTTTTCCTGTTTTGTATTTAATATTCAGCTTCTGTGATGTAGTGAGGTTTTTCTGGAGAACTGCAATAGATGGCTTAAAGCTTTAGTCCTCTTGGCTTCTCTTGCTTTCTGATGTAAAATTGATCAGCACAATCTTTTAGGTAGCACGTGCAAATAACTTTGTGTTTTCATGTAGTAACATGAATTTAATACAGAATGAGCCTATGGATTTTCTCTATATTAAATGACAGTTTTAAGAACTGTATGTAAAAGCTGAGAAGATATGACCCTGATAGCAGATGGCTCTTTGGTGTTTCCTGTGGCAGTTCATGTTCACTATCAGTTTAGGGTAGAATGGCAGAAATGTTAGGGTTTTTCCTTATATGGATTTTGAGGGGGGTGGAAATCTGATTTTGTAATTTACTCATGGCTTGCCTAGAGTGGCTAGTAGGATAATTCATTGAAATTTAGGCTTATAATTTAACTCAATAACATTGATTCTTTTGGCTAATAGCTTTTGTGAGAGGCATCTGGTAGCTAATTTCAGGCAATAATTTTTTGTGTTAGTCAAATAAACTCTAATTACCTCTTCAGAGAGTGCTAGTGTATCTATCAGACACAATTCTAAAAAATTTTATTAGATCTAATTCTACTTCTAATAATAATTCATTATTACTAATAATTCAGATTTTATGGGCCTGGTTTGAAAAAAAGAAATAGTCCTCATGGATGTAGGGTCTTCTCATCTTCTATGACATTTTTTGGCTCTTAAATTTCTGAAGAAAATTTATTAAACTTTGAAAAAATGTTGTCCCATGTGGTAACCTGAACACATTAGTGTAGTACAAGCAGCTGTAGGAATAAATAAGCAAGCTGATACACAGGTGAAAATGTTTCTATTTTACCTTTCCACTTGCTCATTGGGCTTTGGCAGTTACGAAATTAGTACATACTCTTGTTAAAGCAGTCTGATCATACAATGCTTTGTTCTGGAAAGCTGTTTCTGATAGAGCCACTTTGGAAAGCTTCATTTGCTTGATTTGATCATTTTGACCATGTGTCTTGGTTTGGAAGACAGGCATCTACTAAGGAAGGTGGAAACCTGCCTTAGAATAGAGGATATGACCCCTCTCCCTCCAAATTGTTATAAGGTCGAAATCAAAGGCTCTCAGGCAGAGATATGGGAAAAGGAATAACAGTTCTTTACTCGTATCTATAACGAGGAAAACAAGCAACAATAACAGTGGCAATAACAAATAAACAAACCAGAAACCCGGTGGCAGCTTTCTCTGGGCTGCCAGACACCGCCCCTCCCCTTTGGTGCAGTTACGGTCACGGCCGGCAGGGGGCGCTGTGGCGCGAGCTCAGCTCCTCGGTGATGGCGGACGGAGCTGAGGCCAAGGCGGCTGCACGGCGAGCGGAGCTGCAGCAGGGAATCTCAGGGCAGCAAACTGGGCGGCAGAGCTTGTCCAGTCGAGCGGGCGAACAAAAGGGTGGCAGAGACTCCAGCAAGGAAGAAAAACCCGGCAGTGCTGAGCTCTCGCGGCAGCAGTGAAGGGAAAGAAGAAACAGCAGCTCTCTCCTCCAAGTCCCGGGAACAAGTGTGTCTTTGCCCACGGCCGGCCACCTTTTTCTTCCCTTGCCACACCTGGCTGTTTTTAGTCTCTTAAGTGCGTCTTTGTCCCTTAAGTACTCAGTCGTTATCTCTTAAGTACCCAGTCGTTAAGGCTCGTTAAGGTATCTCTAGCCACAGGATGGAAAAATTCCCAACCTCCAACACCATGAATGCAGTGCAAAATGTTTATTAAAAATTTAGTGAGTCCACGAACAAGAATGTAGTTGTCCTCACTGGACGGCAGAGGAACAAAGCCATTTTGTGTCAAGGTTGTCTTTAAAACACCTGCAAAGATAAGTTAAGCTCTAAACATGCTTACCCATTTCTGTGTGAACAGTGGGGACTTGGTAAAAATTCATAATTACACCAACACTCAGCAAAGGTACAATCCCTAATAAACTTATGCAAAGAACCTAAAACATTTTAGGCCAATCTGACTGTACTTCTGTATTTCCTTGGAAACTGCTTAGTGTTCTTGTTTTTCTTATGGCAGCTGCTTGTGATAGGGACTGTGCATATGCCTTCCTTATTGCCCATGGAATCATTGAGTTATTTGGGTTAGGAAGAACTGTGGTTATTTATTTTTACCACCTGCTGACATTGGACTAAGTCAGTCATGCTGTTCAGGGCAGTACTGAGTTTCCAGCGTCAGCAGGGATGGAGATACTAGGTCCTCTCTGGGAACAAGTTCAGATATATTACCACCATCATGGTCCTGCGTTTTTCTAATTTGAAGCTGTGTTTTTCATGTTGTGTCTTACCTGTTGCTTCCCGTCCTCCCAGCACTTTGAAAAAGACCTGTCTTTTTCTGTATCACTCCAGTAGGTAACTGAAGACAGCAGTATGCTTCACCCTCTGAAGTAACACCTGTCATGTTTTAAGGACTTAAGAAATCTATTCTGTCTCCTCATACATAATTTTCTACAGACCCTTAACCTTATTTCCAACCCCTCCACAAGTCTTGTCACATGGTTTAGTACCAGGAAGTCCAAGAATGTGCCATCACAAGTAGAGAGCGGTGAAGTTCTCAGTGGAGCCAGCTGGGCCTATTGCTATGCTACTGGAAAAAAAGCCTTCTGTATTTATAGATGTTATCACTAGAAACATGAAATTACAATGGAGAATGAAGTATGTGGTGGTTTTTCCCTCCCTCTTTGGTTTTGTTTACCCCGCCCCGCTTCTCCAAACACAGTCTGAATTCAGTACTGGTGCACCACTGTGTTTTCTATTACAAGTTCTGTTAATTCTGTACAGACAAGCCAAATATATACCATCTGTGGTTTCAGAGTATTTTAGTGTGTGCATTTTGTGCAGATTAATGCTGCTGAAAGTTAAGGAAGTAGCAATATTTTAAGCTTAAGTATTGCCATATGCTCAGAATGAAGCAATGCAAGTTTATCAAACGACAATTTTATAAGCACAGGGACTTGAAATGATGCTGCTTTCTTAGTACATACACTTGTCTGTCTAAAAAGTTCTTCTGGTTGCTGTAAAAGTCTACACGTTAATTGCCAAAATACATTTCCACAATAAAACAGCATGTGAGGGTGTGTGATTTTTCTGTATGATTAAGTGAATTTGCAAAACACATTATGGTTCATGACCTATAACCACCTAGCAAAAATGTTAGTGCAGGGGTGTGTGGTGTGTGGAAAATGACTTAGTGGGTTAAGAGTGGCATTCTGGATATGTCTGAAGAATAACATGCTAGATTTTCATCTGCTGCCTAGGTTTTGTTTGCACTCAATTCTGTGGCATTTGGTCTTGCTGCATTTATTAGAATACTATGAAAAGATGCTTTCAGAAATATTTTAGGCAACAGGGCTACCATAGAGGCACCTAGGTAGTGTGCTGAAATTTTCTGTTAAAGATTTTCTGTAAACTTTTTTCGGATTAGGGCAATATGAAGACCTTGATAAAATACATTTCAAGTTGATGTACTTGCAGTTTCTCACACATTTGCCTTTTCTTATAGTTACATCCCACCTCAGAAGATGAGGGTAATGCAGGTTCTTTTGTGGCCCCCCTCCACTAGCAAAAACTGGGCCAAGCAAAACCAACACATAGAAACCCTTGGGGGGGATTAGTGTTAAACAAAACTGAATGACTGGTGTTTAAATATATAGGGTTAATTTAGAACAATTGCATTGCAGTAGAAAGCAGGTATGTAGCGCTTTTGATTGTTAGTATCTTGAGTAATATAACAATATAAAAGTATAAAATTAACACTTTAGCATATGTATACAGAAAAGAAAGTGAGAAGGAAAGGATAAGAGTAGAAAGATACCACTGGGTCCAGCAATGAGACTTGATTGTACATCTCCTGGTCAAAGTCATGGTCACCATCCTGACTTGTTGCGGGTGGGGGAAGCCCATGAAACACGAGCTCAGTGGGTTAACACAACTTTAGCTTTAGGTGGGTGGCCCAGGTACCACCCCTGGGGACGGACGTTTTACGCTGCTGCAGCACTGCGGGTCTTGTGCAATTCTCTGGTGGCAGCCCCCAGAAATTAGTCTGGGCGTGCTTCTGGAGTTGTTGGTTTACAAGACCTTTGTCAAGGTTTGAGCCCGGCCAAATGCCAGGTACCCCCAAATTAACACACCCACACCCAGGGCTCATGAGTTGAGATAAGGAAACCCGGGAGAAGACGCACTTAGAATAGGCAAAACAGGACTAACTTAGGTTGCAAAGTGATCTAATTTATTACTAACAGAGTCAGAGGAGTAAATGAGAAGTAAAATAAACCCTTCAAGGCCACCGTTTCTCTGCTCACCCCACTCCCTCCTTCCCAGCAGCTGCACAAGGGAACAAGGCATGGGGGGGGTTAGGTCAGTTCATCACCCAGATCTTCTTCCCCTGCCTGGGGGAGAGGCTCTTTTCCTCTGCGCAGCCATGGGTCTCACCGTCGGCAGCCCGCCCGACACTGCTACAGTGACGCTGGTCCCCACACAGGCAAGCAGTCTCCCCAAAACTGCTACGGCGTGGGGTCCATCTTCCACGGGGTACAGACCTCTGAGCCGGGCCGTTTCCATCTCGGGAGCAAGGCTTCTTCTCTTTACTGGACTTCTGCTGGACTCTCTCTCTCTCTCTCTCTCTCTCTCTCTCAGGCACCCACCCACTCCATGTGGGGCACTCAGTTCAGTCTCAGGGTGCAAGTCAAGGCCTGTTTCTCCACTAGGACTCCCTCTGGACCACGGCCACTTTCAGGGTATCCACTCGCTTTGGGGCAAGTGGATCTCAGCATTTCCCGTGGGCCCCCATGGGCTGCAGGGGCACCCCCTGCTTCACCATGGGTCTCACCACAGCCTGCAGAGGCTGCAGAGCTCCGGCGCCTGGAGCTCCTCCTCCCCCTCCTTCTCCACTGACCTTGCTCTCTCCATGTTGTTTTCCCTCATATACTCTCACCCACTCCTCCTCCTCTGGCTAAGGAAAAGTGCGTGCACCCATTGTTTTGTTTTCTTCTTAAATATGTTTTTCACAGAGGCTTAACCAACATCTCTAATTGGCCCAGGCTTGGCCAGCAGCATGTCCATCACCTCAGAGCTGGACATGGTGAAGGCTTCGAGAAGCTTCACCGAGGAGCCATCTTTGTGGCCCCCCCCCACTAGAAAAACCTGGGCCAAGCTAAACCACAACAACCTTCCAAGACATTGCCTCTCATGTCAGCATGGTTGAGCCAGTTATGACCCATCAGAAGGGACAGATACCTTCAGGCCTATGTATGAATACCCCTGTGAATGTAAATGCCCAACACCTTCCTCGAGGAAGGTGATTGGGGGCAGTTTTACAATTGAACCAGTTGAGAAATGCGAGGACATGCATGGTGAAGGGTGCCTCCCCGCCTCTGCAGAGTCTGCTTCTTATCCACCTTTTCCCTTACTTGGCTCAAACTCCAGGACACATAAAAGTCTCCTTGTCCTCCTTTGGTGGGTGGGTTTGCAAACCTGGCCTGGCAAAGCAGCCTGCTGCCTCCACAAATGGCAAGAACCATAACATTCCAGTCTCTCACACCTTTAACTGTGTAAAACCTTTAAGTGCACTGGCAAATGAATGTATTTGCCTTCCGTTAATGCGAATTGCAATATCAGACTAAAGACTGATCTTCTGGTATTTCAAGGAGGATGCTATAGAAACAATTTTATTTGGCACTTAAGAATCCATATTATAGGAGTGATACTTATACAGAATCAAAGCAGGTTTGTGTAGAAATCATACCGAGTACTCAGGATGTTCACTCAAAGTTCTGATAAGTTCATTTATCTGAACCAAATCCAGATCAAGTGGAGAAAATAGGAATGAGGTAGCAAAAGCTTTGTAGTTCTGCATTGATATGACTTTTTATTTTTGATCTTTTTATTGTGGGGTCCTTTTTTTAGTTCTCCTATGTAGTGTGAAATGTTGAGGCTAACTGCTTCTGACTCAAGCTGATTATCCTTTCTTCCCCTACAACACATGCTAGTTTCCTGTATTTTAGCAAGAAATGTTGAATCCAGGAAATACTGTAATGCTATCCAAGAAACCCCCAAAGCCCATCCCTTAAAACAAGAACTCTTTGAATCACTTCTCAAAGAAGAGAGAGATATATAAGTAGGATCAGAAAATACCTACCCTAAATTAATAATGAACTGTCATAGAGTACATTCCAGATGTAGGGCAGAAGAGATAACCACTCTAATTTATTAAATAGAACGAGAGGCACATTTCCCTAAAAACTGCAACGTCTAGTGAAGGTGAGAAAACATAAAAAGCATGAACATAAGATGTGGCAAGCCTTATGGTAGTTCTGCAGTTTGAAGACTGAGGAGAAAATCAACCTGGTTATTTCTGGAATTAGAGTAAATGAGGTGGAAAAGAATAGGAGTATTAGGTTGACAAGTACACAGAAGGTAAAAAGATTAGAGCAAACAGCTAATTAGCACATGGGAGACAATGTTGTTTAAAATGAAAGGAAGAAATTACAGAAAGCTTTTGGCTGACTTGTGTTGCCTTGACTGTATGCCTTCATTGGTATTTAAAGCTCTCCTTGTTTTGATCTCTGACTCTTCTGAGTCTATTTGTTTTCCAAAGCTCAAAATTGAAGAGAGATGGGGAATCACCTGACTGGTGTAATTGAAGCATGGAGTTCCTCTTATGTGTTATTTATATATGAAAGTAGTCTTAAATAAACCTAATTTCGCAAAGAACATCTAGTTCAGTGATACTGCTGTTCTGAAACATACTATGTTTTTTACAGTTATTTCTCTTTTGTAGTTCCCGGATGCCAATTAATGAACTGTAACTTCATTGTACCATAAATTTCAAGGGAAAGGTGGTTTTGGTTTTTTTTTT
>VZRN01003866.1:1081824-1118636 GCA_013397935.1 Dasyornis broadbenti
TTTGTTTGTTTTTGGTTTTGTTTTTTTTGTGATTTTTGTTTCTGAATTCATGGACTGTCTTAATCATCTAGATTTTAGAAAAGGCTTTTTTGGTGGGATTTTTTTGTTTATTTATTTGGGTTTTTTTAAATGATCTGTTTCAATGTCTGAGAAGCTCTTTCAGCTGTTTCTTTCTTGTGCAATTACAACAAAAGCTGGTTTTCTGGCAGGGTTGTCCTATACACACTCACTCACACACTCCTATTGCACAATACAGAATTAACTAGTGATTAACTAAGTTACCAGTGTAGTTTTGTGTTTGTGGGACAGTACTGATGTCTTATGTCTTATTTATGAGAAATTAATATTTAAAAAGCCATCTCACTAGTACCAGCCAGGTCTAACAAATTGTGTTTAGGGATGTTTCAGTAAAGGACCTAAACATTTTTCTTCCATCTATTTTATCCTCAAAAAAAATCCAATTTTTGAGAAATTGTCTTATAATCAATATCGCAAAGTAATTATAGCTTATCCAAAATCCTGTTTTGTATATAAAGGTAAGACTACTAATAAGATGGAAAATGTAAGGTAATTTTTTCTGAAGTTCTTAAATGGAAGTTGGGTGGTTTCATTGTTTGTTTTCCAGTCAGTTAATGTTTATCACACTGAACATATGACAACATAATTTTTCTGAAGCAGCACCTGGAGAATAGCCTAAGCTATAGACAGGATAGTCTAAGCTCTATCAGACTGTATGAGGTATCTCTGAGTGAGTCAAGGCCTGAGTATCTACTTCCAGGTGTCCTAAATTTACCTGCCTTCATCTTAAAATGAATGCTATCAAAATAAAAAATCGTCTGTAGTAGGTGCAAACAGGTCTTTCTTTCACTGTTTTCTGGAGAGTGCTTAGATGTTAACATAGGAGAGTTATAAATCTCAAAGACATTTGAAATTTTGCAGTGAATGTTTAGAGATGCATCAGGGTAAAGCCCATAATGTTTTTGCAGTTCAGATGTAAACACATGAGTTTATCATAATGCTCATCACATCTACTGATGGACTTTAGTCTAAAAAGTTTTAGTAATTTGTGCCTTTTTATTGCACAGGTTATCTGGATTTCAGCTTCCATCATCTATTGTGAGCACAGGATCTATCCTCACCCTCTGTTTCACCACAGATTTTGCTGTCAGTGCTCAAGGCTTCAAAGCTATCTATGAAGGTAAGAACTCTTCCTACCAGGTGTTCAGTATATTCGATACATGTTTTTCATGTTAAAATGTGATGTTTCAATTCTGTTTGGGATTTGAGTAATCAGCTGGTCTTGCATTAACTGTGGGTTTTATTTTGTAGTATACGTAAAATGTTACTTTATCACGGCCATAGTTTTGAATTTTAAATTTAATTTAAACTGATACTGCAATTTCTGCTGGAATTTTAAAAAAAAATTGTCAGGCCTCCAAAGCTGGATTCAGAGATGAATTTTTTTGAATGGTTTTCTTCTTATTTCCTAAATGATTTCTTTTAATAGCATCTTTAGGCGATGTCTAACTTAAGGGGTGTAATGATAAAAATGAGAGGAGATGTGGATCCTAACCTGTCTTGAAAATGAACCGCTAACTATCTTGTTGTGGAAAATTAAAAAGACAACAACAAAAACATATGTATATATAAAATAAAAAAAAAAAAAAAAAAACGACAAAAAAAAAGCAGTTGAAAATTACTCTGTGGAAGGTGTTAGACTGCAGTGATGACTCACGGTTCTTGTTCGAAATAAGGCCAAGCATTTCTTGTGTCTACCAAGAATATGCACATAAAACTGGAATGATACCTTTTGTATAGCTCAAAGTATTATGGTTTTATGAGAACTGCAGCCTTTGTTGGGGAAAGTTAATGGATACAGTGATATTAAGTCTGTTGCTTGTTGGATAATGAGGATGTTTTGAGTGTAATTCAAGATTGTTTTCAAAGTGAGTGGTGTTGCTTTGGTTGTTTTGGGGTTTTGTGTGTGTTTGGATTTCTTTACTGCTCCCTTTTTTTGTTTTTTTTTTAATTTGTGGAAAATGCAGGGCTTCTAATACGTAAAGTTGTAGAAGGTTCATCTTCAGATTACTTCTCAAACTCCCACGTGATTTTTTTCCATGGTTTCGTAGATCTAATCCTTAGTTGATAGTGTTTATTCTGAAAAAATTGCCTACAATCAGTTAAGTGCCTGAAATGTTTTTATTGATGCAGTTGATGTGGAACTGCATCTAGAAAGTAGTATGGTTTGATTGTAGCTATTTACTAGGAATAGAATTTGCAAGTGTGTAAATCTATTACATTGGTCACGACTTTAGAGAATGTCACAGTAAATTAGAGACTACAGGTACCTTCAGATGCTTGGTGAGCTCTGATCATGTTTCTCCTAGAACTCTTGAAACTTTACTTCCCTTTTTTGATAGTGCCAAAGCCTACTCCATATTGATATGTATCTTTCTTTCATATCTCATTAATGTTTTGAAATTATAGTGTTTTTAAAAGCATTTTCTTGAATTCAGTATGCATATTGAGGAGATTACATAGGTATGAAAGACAGGGGCATAGGAGGTGTCTTGAGTAGCTCAAACTTTTTTGTTTTGAGCTTTTTCTCTTTGGGTGGGTGGCTCACAGTGTGTCTTTCCTTGGTAGCTATATCTCCCTTCCTTTGTCCCCCAAAACCTTATCACCTGGTAAGTCAGCTAATTAGTCTTTTATTTTTTTAATTAATATGAGGGCTGTGAGAAAAGTCTAAGAAAGTTTCATTTCAGTAGTCTTTATAAGCGTTTCTAGGTAAATTGAAAAGGAACATCAGAAATCACGAACACACCAGGAACTGTTTTTGTTGCCTCCATAGGAAGCTATTTTCTATGTACCTGTATTGTTCTCTTCTATGAGATGCATGCAATAGCATATTTCATCCTTTTATGCAATCTGAACAGTTTATTTTTCATATTGAAAAGGACAGCAAAAAAGGCTAAAGGACATCTCTTGACTGTCAACTTAGGAACACATGCATGGAGCCACAGGCTGTAATATAATGACACTTCCTGCTGGCCTACTTTCTTATAAAAAACCCCAGCAGGAAGAGCTGTAATTAACAGTGACAGAGAGCACTACTTTCTGGTTAAACAACACTGCCCCCTTTCAGATTTAGGGCTGTAAACCTGGCATTGTCAAAGAACTTTAAAGTGACTTCAAAATATGACATGCACGTCTGGAAAAAGTGGTGAATGTCACTCAAGTGACAGCATTTCAGTGTACAGACAGGGAGTGGGTACTGATGGTTCTGGAAGGAACTGTAGCAGTGAGGGGGTAGGTGTTTTTTTGAGAAAGCTCAGACTGATTCCTGCTGCAATGGCCAGTTGACTTACCCTGTAGTTTAAGAACTTCCTTTACTGTCCCCTGAACTGCCTGTTTTTAATAGTGACGGCTTTTGGCTCCTGTGCCATGTGTGATTTTAAGACAGGTGTTCAGTTCCTCTAGGTCAGGGGAATACACACTAGATATTACCAGTCAGTAGAAGTTTTTATAATCACTCTGCCGGGTCCCATCCCTGGCTAGTTTGCCTTCCTAAACTATCTGCTTATCCCTGCTTTTGGCCAGCTCTTTCATTCTTCTCTTGAGTAAGTGAATTACCGTTCATTTGGAAGCAAGGGGAGCACTAAAGTGCTACTGAAAGCTGCTGCCAGCTGAGAGTTTTGGATATTATGGGTTCAGAATGCAGAGTTGAAAAACTCAGTAGGCCAGTAAACCAGGAAAGAAGGCAAATGAACCACTTCAATGGTGATTGAATGGCATCTGAAGTTTCACCCACACTTGGTATCCCTAGCAGAGAGAGAACATTACATCCCCTTCCCTGGACTATGATTCTGACCTGTGCCTTTTACTTAGTATATTCTTTATTTATGACCTCAGTTCCTGTGCAGCAATGACATAACTGGATCCTTTCTGTTTTTACAATAGAGAAGTAAGTTAAGAATGAAGCTAGTGAAACCGCATTATGGCACTGTAAGCCCTTGGAGATTGGTGGTACTTATGTGACTTAGCCTGCTGTCACCCATATACCGTGTGAATATTAACATTAACTACATCAGATCTTTGTGGCAGTAGACTGGAGAGTTTTAACAAGACATTGATGTACTTGGGCAGTTACTGAGTTCTTAGGCTGAAATGTAGGTTTCTTTACCGTTTCATTACTTCACCAGATTTATTTGTATGTTGTTTCTGAGATTCTCTGGTATTTTCAGCTAATAATAATTTTTCTCAGTGATCACATCAGCATTCTAAATTCTGGCACTTGTGGAAACTTGAACTATTTTCATTTCCTGGAAATAAAATTATCTGTGGAAGTTTCAAATATATGATCATATCAGTGAAAAGTAGCCATAAGAATTATAGCATCTGTCAGCTTAATAAGCTAAATGATTTATTGACTATTATAATCACTGTTTTGCATATAAACATAAGTTTTCAGCAATGGAACTGGAGAACTGAGGGATAGATCCTCTTTCTGTAATGTGTGGTTATTTTTTATAATTGCAGTGGTTTACATGATAGGAAATACATTTAGGCTTTACAGGGACTGCAGAAGGAGAAAACAAAGTGCAATTGTTGGACTTGTGCAATTTTGCTTAATTCCGTCTTAAAATCAGTTTAATTCCTACTTTTCTAGAATGAGGTTAACTAGCCATTTTTTAAAAAAGGTGCTTCAAGGGCTACATACAGAATTAAAACGTCAGCATTGCTATATCATTGTAGTAGTTTTCTTTGGAAAGTCAGAAGTATTCCTCCCACACTGAAAACTTTTGGTTTTGTTTAGGGTTTTTTTGTGTGTGTGTGTGTGTGTGTATGTGGTTGTTTTTGTTGTTTCTAACCGTATTTTCTAGTGTAGACTTGGTGGACAGTATTCAAACAACAAGCCAGATGTACTGGGCTTTGTGTTTGTTGGTATCTTTCCTTGACCTCTGTTTTACGGCAGCAGCTGTTCCTTGCCAGAGAAAGAGCTCTTTCTTGAACGTCCCTCTATTCTACTTGCCCCCAGGCCATATTTCCTTTTTCTTTTGTTCTTTGATTTCTCAAAGCTTTCTTCTCACACCCAGCATTAACATTTATACTGTCAGTCACCTCATCCTGCCTTATGCATCTTCCCAAAGCTGCTTTTTAAATCCCTTTTAGCATCAACAGCAGAAAGTAGTGATGCACTTCCACAGTGAAATCTTTGAAGAAGACTTTTTTTTCACCTCTTGCTGCTCTTGTTCTTCCTGAGTATCTGTTATGTGGTGTGGGGATTGTTTTGTGTTGGTTGGTTTTTGTTTTGTTTTTGTGGGGTTTTGTTTGTTTGGTTTGGGTTTTCTTGTTGTTGTGTTTGTTTGGATTTTTTATGGTTCAACAATTCTGGCTCTATAAAATAAACAAAAAAAATTGAAATATTTTCCCAACCAACTTGGTATGATTCTGCGAGTTTGCCAAGGTAATTTTCCTGACACTGTGATTTTTCTAGTCAACATGGACCCCAGTCAAGATAATGGACCTCTGGACTCAACCTCACGTTTCTTGGGTTTTGCCTGTTTCCCTCCCTTGAGTACCAAAGTTCCTTTTCTGTACTCAATTTTAAGAGTTAAAATTCCCTTGTCTTTTGGTCAGTGCTTGAACTGCTTCCTACTTGTTGTCCATGAGCCTAGTTGATGGCTGTGTGATTCTCCCAACAAATTGTGATACAATGATGAGAGTAGTTACTCTTTGGGAATGGATGAACAATCCAATGAATAATCCAAGACAAATATTTCAAATTCGCAGTAAGACACTAAATTGGCAAGCAAATACCAACTTTATGCAACTTGTATGCATAATGATCTCCTGCTATTTAGTGTGAGATGAGTAGCCTCCTGAATCCTCTACCATCGCCAGCTAATCTCTGTGGTTTAGTCATGGGTGTTCTTTTATCTATTAGACAATATTTAATTTTCATAGAATCAGAGAAGGTTGGAAGAAACTGTAAAAGTCATCTAGCTCAAAACCCCTCCATTACCATGGGCAAGGAACCCTTCCATTAGCAGATTCAATCATTGGAACAATTTGAATTGTTCCAGTGTTCTGAAACTGTGTATGACTTGTGAACATCAGTGGATTAGTATATCCAGCTCAGAGAAGGTCCAAATGATTATAATGAATACATAATGATGAAAACAAGAGTTACACAGTTTGTTGCATATTCTGTTGTGTGGGTTTTGGGAAGGATTTGGTTTGTCACTCCCAAACCTATAAATATTCCCTATTCTCCTGTGGTTTTTGGAGAAAGAAGCAGTGTAAATTCTATTAGTTTAATATTTTTAAATGTTAAAGGCACAAACTGCCTTTTTCTTAGCTTTTCTTTGGCAAGAAAACTAACATTATTACTGTAGTAAACGCTGCTCTTGTTGTAAATGTAATATTGACAACTTTGTCTGTTAGTGTAATTTGCCATAAGATCTTTTAATAGGATGATATATTTCTTTTCTTCTGTTTTAGTTAAGTACTTCTTGCTATTTTGGTAGCCTGTTCTTTTCAAACTGAGATGCTTGTTGAATCTTTTATGCAATGTGTGTTTGTGTATGCACATCATGAAGCAAACCAAAAACTTTAAACAGATACTGAAGGCTGAAATTTGTAGTTATACCTGTTTGGAGTGACAGTAATTGTTTTCTGAGAATGAATTTGGGTATAGATTTCCCTTGTCAACTGTAGTCCTTAAAAAAGAAAAGGATTTTTTTTTTTCCCTTTCTTTAGCAAATTTTCTTTAAAATAACCTCTTTCTGGAATGACAGCATATAAATGACTAATAATAATGACATACAGGAAAGAAATCATAATGCAGTTAAAAAAAACAAAAAAAAGTCTGATATTTCTTGTGTCAAACCATGCCATAATTAGTAGAAGCAAAATCTCAGGGTGGAAGAGGTCTAAGCAGAGCTGTGAACCTGTTCTGTAAGACCCCTACTACCTAATCTAGAATATCAACGATTTAGATATCAAAAGTTTTAATAATAACAGCTCAAGAAAATTATTTTTAATCCTACATGTATTCAGAAAGCTTCTGAAAAACTAAATGCTATGTTTGTGAGGAGAGATATGTTAAATTGTCTGCTTGTGTTCGGAAGTGTATGAATGAATCTTCTTCCGTTAAAGAAGAAGTGGTAGTCCTTTTGCTTAAATGTTGGGTTTCAGCAATATTCAAAGGACCAGGAGTCAGAAATCTGGAATGCTATTTCCTTAAAATTTCCAAGGGCAAAAATTTCCCAATTGGAAGTTCTAAGAAATTCTTTCCTAGAAAAAAAGGCACTATACTGAAAATTGTGATGGAATACATTCTACTTGAATTGTCCGAAAAATTAAATTGAATGTTGTAGGTCTCTTTATCAACCCCTGAACTTTGTATCTAAATGAATAATAACTTTTATGTTATGTTATGACCTTTATGTTAGTCAATTTATAAGATATGTCAGCTGTGTTCTGCTTTCCAGCTTTCACCCTAGCTCAATCTTTCCAGATCTATCCTTAATGAGGGGAAAGACATCCTTCATATGGCTAGTAGCCCTTACAAAAGGAGTTACATGTTTTAAGATAAGCTCTTGGAACTGTCTTTTTGGCTGTCTCTGATTCTAGAAGGGATTATTTTGTGCCTTCTGGTGACTTACTGATCTATGTAAGAGCTGCTGGGGTCTTTGTCTGGTACATGAATCAGTAACAACCATGCTATTGGTGGTTCATACCTAATAACAATTTAGTGGACTGGTAACCTCCCTCCACAAAATTCTTACTTCTGCTCCTATTTGAGATCACAACCCCAAAAGGAAAATGTTTTGGTAAAACAGGGCTTGCTAGACGGAAATATTAAGGAGTTGGTCCTCTGCTACTATGAGGTAGCAGTCCTAAACCACAACAGCATGCTCTAGCATGGAAAACAGAAGTGGAAAGTCAGTGTCATAACAGGATTGCTTCTCTTTGTAGCCTAAATAACATACTACAGTGGTTTCATGTTGCTGCTACATCCTGAGAGATCATCATCCCAACTGTGCTGATATTAATATTCCATTTAATGTTCTTTCTTGTCTGTCTTAATTGATATGTGTTCGTATGACTAATATTAACTTGTGAAAAACACTTCAAGAGTTTTTTGAAATGTCACAGTTTTCTAAGTGCAGTCATTGCCTCATCTGAATGAGTATTAAGATTATTGTTGTGGTTTAACTCCAGTGGGCAGCTGAGCACCACACAGCCACTTGCTCACCAGCCTCACAGTGGAATAGGGGAGAGAGTTGGAAGGGTAAAAGTGAGAAAATTTGTGGTTTGAGATAAAGACAGTTTAATAGTTAAAGCAAAAGCTGCAAGTGCGAGCAAAGCAAAGTAAGGATTTACTGCTTCCTATCAGCAGGCAGGTGTTCTGATGTCACCACAAAAGCAGGGCTCCATCACGTGTGTGGTTACTGGGGAAGACAAACACCATCACTCCAAACATCCCTGAGCAATGGCAGCCCTAGCCAGACTCCACCCCTGCCCATTTTATTGCAGAGCATGACACCACACGGTATTAAATAATCCTTTGGTCAGGTGGAGTCAGCTGTCCCAGCTGTGTTCCCTCCCAGCATCTTGTGCACTGCCAGCCTAGTTGTTGACAGGACAGAAAAGACCTTGACACTGTGTAAGTTCGGCTCTGCAGTTCCTGAAACATCCCTGAGTTATCGACACTGTTTCCATCACAACTCCTAAATAAATCCCCATACTAGCTACTATGAAGAAATTTAATTCTATCATAGCTGGAACCAGTACAAATGTGCAGCATGATCTAAAAATCCTGCACATCAATGTTGTACATAGCTTAAAAAAANCAGGTTTGTGTAGAAGTAAGAACAGACTCAGAATTATAGCTGACTCTTGTAGCATAAGCTGAGATCCAAAATAGTCCTTTTCAGTACCCAAAAAAAAAAAAACCAACAAAAAAAACCCCCCACCAAAAAAATGAAAAAAAAACTCCCAAACCCCAAAATAAGCAAACCCCACTCTTACTGAATAGAAAAAGATTAGCTTTGTTTATTCTGTTCAAAATACTCTAGTTCTCCTATCCGGACTTTAATTTTTAAAGTTAAAATATATGCTCTTGGTGCTGCAATAGTTTGATAAACAAACAAGGTCAAAACTTTCATAATTCTAAAATTGTGTTGGGGTTTCTTTTTGTTTTTTAAGTTCATCTATATAAGGAATTTATGGAATGCATCTCTTCTCCAAGTGCTGTTCTGAAAGAAGCCATGCAACATGACTCAACAGTGTTGGCATTTTTATTTTCTCCATTTTACAGCCAAATGGGGTTTTGTGGAATAACTTCTTTTGTTCACAGCCTTGCAGATTTAGTGGTGATAGAATTTTAGTTAAGCAGCCTGTGTCCTTCCCTACTCACTCCATATTTATTGTAAAGAGCAGCTGATACCAAATACTAGGATGCCAGTAGTTAAAAAAGAAATCTGTTTTGTGTTCAAACTCCATTTTGCCTGAGCTTTCAGTTCTGAACATAGTCTTTTCCTCTTTTCCAATGTGGAAATTAAAATATTACCAATGTTTTGTGCATGTTGCCAAACTACTCAGAGAAGATTTTTGATACATTTGTCCCCAGGCTTCAATTTGGTTGAAAAGCTAAATCCTAATTTCTTTTCTAGTTACTGGATATACTCAGTAGTGTAACTTACCTTCAGATGGTCCCAGATGAAATACAACTGACACTTACCTAGATTATAATGAATCTGACTATGACTTGCTTCATTTGCGGTCTTATTTGTAAAGCAAGTTGTTTTTTCCTTTGGCTGCCACAAAGTAGGGAAAGTTGTAATGGGCTTTTCAACTCTCAGATAATAAAAATTGATTTCCAGCCATACCAGTTCTGGTTTGTTGTAGTCTTTATATTGCTTGTATTTTTTTGTTATCTATTTTCCTTAACTTAACGTAGTATCAGTTTTTAATAAGAGAACTATATTTCTGCCTTTATAAAAAAATCTCTACAGCTTATTAAGAGTTACTGTTGATAACTACTTTGTGTTTATTAAGAATCTGCTTGCAATGACAAAGATGACTTAGAGCTTTTATGTCTTTTGTTGCAAAAATAAAAGAAAATTGAAAAATATCTCATCTGGAATCATTATTTGCAGATTTTCATTCTCTTAAACTGTCAAAAGGTATAGTGTGATGCAGGATTGAATCAGTATTTCTGGGATAACCCCTGTGGATTATTGGGATAGAAAATAGGACGTTGGATTTTCTATGCTGCTGTAGCCAGCAGCTGTTATCCTGATTAATTAAAGGTTGTATAATTTGCTGTGTTAGATGGATAGTTAGCATACAAATACAGTCACATACCTTGCTTTTCATCTTTTCTAGTATAACCAAACCATTAATAATTGCACTTTGAATTACTTTGTTTTTCATATCCTTCCCATATATTGAAGGTTTCATTTGCATAGCTTTGCATGTTTTATTTCTGCAGTTAAGATAATAAGGCAGATAGATGGAAGTCTGCAACAAAATATACTCATCAAAACAAGCATGTCTAAATTTTTACTAAGGCGCTGATCTTGCTTAGTACTGAAGAAAGTAGCTGATCTGTCACTAACTTGTTAATTGTGAAGAAGGAGTAGGTTCCTTGTAGTACACAATGTAGACACTGCATTTTAACTGAAACTTTTGAGGTTTGTTCAAATCTCTCACATACTCTTCATCTCCATGTTTTTGAGCAATGTTATTGGACCACTTTATGTATTGCATATCTAAAGATACAAATACGTTTCTTCACCCAAGTAATCTCATTGACTTCATTAGGTATATATGTTGCTATAAATGAGTCTGAAAAACCACTTTGAGTACTCGTTAACTCTGTGTTTTGTGTTTGTACCCTTTAACACTTTGAAATCTTTTATCTTGTCTTTACTGGAAGACTTCCTAAAACATTTATGGAATTATTCATGCATGGAATACTTTAGAGAAATCTTGCCGTAAGGTTCTTTGAAACTGGTTCATAGGATTGACTTGAAAAGGGCCATAGGAGGCATGGAAGGTTACACAATCTCCTTGACTGAGTTAGATCTGTGCGTTTCTTACTGTTGCTTAACAACAAAAGGCACATCTGTGTTGTGTCAGTGGATTGTAAACCTGGAGTCACAAGAATGCTAAAACAGCAGTTTTAGATGTGCAAAATCTTATTTATGGGGAAAGGCTCAGCATTCTTTCTGTGTGTATGTATGTAAATCCAGAATCGTCAATCAGTCTTGAGGGTGTACTCGTTATTAGCCCTGATGAAATTTTTACAGAAAAGTAAAAAAGAACAAGAACGCAGTTATAGTTGCACAAACAATTTTTGGTTTCTGCTCTTTTTCCTAGTATTATGCTTATCCTTCCCTTGCTCCTCTGGGTCCACTAGTTGATGTTTTCTTCTTCCTCACTTTAGGATGTGCTTGAGGTTATACTTAAAACAATTTTATATGTTTTCTCTTTCTTCCATGGTCTGCAGTTTCACATCATATCCATATTTACTTAATGCAGTGTCCCATGCATGTTCGCTACTGCTACTTTGGGTTTTTGTTACTCCTAAACCCAGTTTTGTCTGGGTCTACATTTCTGTAGTTGACTATGGGCAACTTGTTCGACTGTGGGTGAGTTGTTGGTAACTGTGGGCTCTCTAGTGCCAAGTCTTTCTCTCATCTCTTATTGTTCCTATACATATATTTCCCTGAACTGCATTCTTTATCTCTGCTTCTCAAAGACTCAAAGCAGGCTTGTATTTCTCTGAATCATGTCATTGTGCCAGTTGCAAAATATTTAATTCTGCATAGACTGTTTGCTACAGCTATTCATTTAAAACTCTGGTTGTACCATCAGAAAAAAAAAAAGGGAGGAAAAAACAAAGGAAACCAAATTAGCCTTAGACAGCCAGTCAATTAGAGAAATTGCTATCACAGCTAAATGAAGTAAAGCAAAGCTGCAGGCAAGTTTGAGAATTTCATGAAGGGTGAATGCTTGCCTGATGGTAGCAAGCATTGGTCCTGAGGCCTTGGAAGCCCTTTACAAAGCTTATGGTCTGTTACTGAAGATGGCAGTACCAGATTATAGGGCTTCACGGTCATAAAACATGGCATAAAACAGTTATTTCTCCTGATACAGCTTTAGTGTTCAAAATTGCCTGTTTTAATCAAAGTTTTCATTAGAACTCTCCAGAGAGCTGTTGACTGTGAAATCCTTGCCTGGTCTGTGTGCTACAGGGCAGCTAGGGTGACCCTTGCCTGTCTGGCTCCCTAAATTTGTGATACTATTCATGAAAGGTTATAATCATTAAATATTTCAAAAGCTAATTAGCATTAGAAGTCTGTGTGAGCATTAGAGAAATAATCTCAAAGCAGAGATGTCTGTTTACCTTCTTTGACGTTACAATGCAGTGTGAAGGACTACCTTAGCTGTCTATAAGCTGAGCATTTTAATCATAGAATAGTTTGGGTTGGAAGCAACCTTAAAGATCATCTAGGTCCAACCCGGTGCAATGAGCAGGGACATCTTTTACTAGATCAGATTGCTCAAAGCCCTGTCAAACCTGACCTTAAATGCCTCCATTGATGGGACAACTTCACAACTCTGAGCAACCTGTTCCAGTGTTTCACCATAATCATTGTAAAAGATGTTCTTACGTCTAATCTAAATCTACTCAATGCTTTAAAACACTATCACTCTCCCTAACACTTCAGACCTTGTTAAAGTTTCCCTCCATCTTTCTTATAACTTTATGTATTGGACGGCCCCAGTGAGATCTCACTGGAACCTTCTCTATGCTGAACAACTCAAGCTCGCTCAGTATTTCTTTACAGGAAAGGTGTTTCCTGGCCTCACCTGGGCCTGCTTTAAGAAGTCTGTGACTGTCTTGTGCTGGGACCTCCAGACCCAGATGCTGCAATCCAGTTGGGGTCTTATGAGAGCAGAGTAGAAGGGGGTAATCCCCTGCCTTACCCTGCCGGCCACACTGCTGTTGATGTAGCTCAGGATATGGTTGGCCTTCTGGCTTGTAAGTACACATTGCCTGCTCATGTTAAATTTTTTGTTCACTGCTATTTCTGGATCCTTCTTCACAGGACTGTTCTCAATCCATTAATTCCTTAGCATGTGCAGGTATCAGTGAGTGCCCTGATCTACTTGCAGGGCTTTTTACTTGGCCTTGTTGAATTGCATGAAGTTTGCATGGGCCTACTTGTCAAGCGTGACAAGGTCCTCCTGCATGACACCCCTTCTCTCAAGTGTATCAATTGCACCAATGAGCTGCACACTTGCTGAGGCTGCACTTGACCACAGTGTGTTCTTAACAAAAGTATTGAGCAATATCAGTCCTGATCTGGGCCTGATCTGGGCCTGATCTATCCTCTGAGGAGCACCTCTTGTGATTCATCTGTTTTTGGACATTGAGCTGTTGACCTCCACTCTTTGGATGGGGCTAATCACCCAAGTTTCTTCTCCATTGACTAGTCCATCCATCAAACCCACATTTCTCCAATTGAGAAGCAAGGCAGTTTGGGGAGACTGTATCAAACATCTTTCTTGCAGAGGTCAAAGTATTGCATTGAGGTTTGGTGACTTGAAAGATGGGGGAAGAGCACTTGCCAATGAAAACAGAGACAAAAAAGTCTTCAAATAGCTCAGGCTCCTCCAATGTCATCAGGAGGAATTTTGTCATGGAAAGGGTGGTTAAATATTGAAATGGACTGCCCAGGGAGTTGGTTGAGTCACCCTGGAGGTGTTCAAGAAATGACTGAGTGTGGTACTTAGTGCCGTGGTCTTGTTGACAACATGCTGATCAGTTAAAGGTTGGATTCCATGAGAGGTCTTTTCCAACTTAAATGATTGTGTGATTCTGTGCTTTACTGGGGGAGTACAGTTTCTTTTGTCTTCTTTTTCTGACTAACATACCTGCAGAAGCTGTTAATATTCTTCACATCTCTTGCCAAATTCAGCTCCAGCTGTGCCTTCCTTAGTCTTCTTGATCCCATGCCTACATTCTCAGTTTGCATGCCTGTATTCATCCCAGGATTTGTGTCTCTGCTTCTTAATCTAAGAGATAGATGCACACCATGTGCCCTGCTTTACACAAAATCAGCATTTGAATTGAAAGGACCTTTAGTAGAAATATATGCTTCATCTCAATGGAAATCACTCTTACTTCAAACATAGTTTGAGAATGCTATCTTATTAGATAATTTTACTTTATTCTACATATTTGAATTCTTTGATTCTTTGGAAGTCTTTCATTTTGTAGCCTGGAGAGAAGTCATGAAACTTTTTAAAACAAAGTGGGCCATGCTTCCCCTTCCATTTCTGTTTTGAGATGAAAAACTGGTTTTGGAAGCAGAAGCTTGTGAGAAAACTGGTATCTCTGCTGCAAAATGTGTGAAATTTTGCTTATTTCTTAAAAGATGTAGCTGATTTTATGTACACTGTATATGCAGCTTCCTCGTGGCAGCAGAGGAAAATTTGCACAATTATTCTCTAACTTTCTTGGGTGGATACCTACAGGGAGACACTTCCTTTTGGTTCTGTATTCTTGTAAGTGAAGAAGTCTTCTAAACTGACGGGCAAATAGAAGTGTGCCTGCTTGAGTTTTTATCTTCCAATACAGTGTGGCTGTAACAAAGAAGCTGTGGGGTGTTTTGGTTTTATTTTGGGTTTTTGGGGAAGTTTTTCTGTTGGTTTGGTTTTTGATTTTTTTTTCGAGTAATAGCGTCCTTAGGTTTTAAAATCTTATTCTGCACATTTGTATTTAAAAATGTCAATTGTAATTAAGTACTAAGAAGGTGCATTTTGGGGAAAAATTAATTAAGTAGTGAGTGATCGGAGGGCTGTAGGATACTGCAGTCCTCTTCAATGCTGTCAAGTCAGCTCTGCTGTAGAGCAAATGGCAACAGTGATTCACAAAAATGAGGTAGAACGTATTTCAGTGCTGCTCATTTGGTCAACCTTCACCTGGACAAAGAAAAAGCCTTTACAGCATTGTTTTGTTGTGTTGTGTGTTTTTATTTGGTTGGTCAGTTGTTTTTTTCCCTCTCCCATCAAAACTTCCAGTTGCCCAAATACTACCCATATGCCATCCTGTCATTACTATAATAATAATGAAATCTGCATTCAGAATAGCTTATTTAGAAAAATAAGCCTTTAAATGAAAGAAGAGCCCCCACCCCTGAATGTGAGAACTCAAGTATGGGTGGAGTTCAATGTGTTTGCAGATTTTACTGTGAGCCTCTTACCAGAATTCTATGACAAATGCAAATTCTAAAGATTACTTCGCTTTGCTCATTGCATGCTTATCAGTAGTGGGCTTTCTTCGTGTTTAAAATGTAGATTTAAAAAGAAAATTGAGAATAAAACAAAAGTTAAAATATAATTCTCTGTTCCATGATTTGCAATATTAAATGTCATAATCACTTTTTAAAGGATAAAGCAGGGATGCTTTTTGCAGTGCTTAGATCATACTCAACACTTCAAAGACATTTTATGGATTTAGCTGCCCCTTGTATCTTCTTTTGGTTATTTTTTAGGCTTAGATAATAGCCAACAAAAAGCCTAAATCTTTTCCTTTAAAGATAAGCTCTACATTATATGCAATTTGACTTTCCGTTTGGATCGTGTGTGCTATGGTCTGTGTGAGAGATAAGGGAGTATAAGTGGGAAGAAAAGAGAAAATATACTCGTTGTAGGCTTAGTGATTTCAAGCTGTTTTTCATGGAAGTCATGATTAATTCAGAAATTAGTTATTTATACCCAGGTTTTTGAGGTTTTTAATTTTTTTTTCTTGAAATACTGGTGTGAACTATAAATAATAATAATAAAAATACTGGTTGGGGTTTTTTGTCTGTTTGGGTTTTTTGTTTGCTTTTTTATTCTATTTATTTCTATTTTGTAATGATTAGTTTGGTTTGGGTTTTTAGGTAGCAGTAAAACCTGACTCTACTTCTAACACACTGAAGAACATCTGAACCTCTAAATCCTGGTTGTTGCAAACTGTTCACTCAGAAAAACAAAAGTGGTAGTGGTATTTAAAAAAAAAAATCCAGACCAAACAGAAACCAAAACAAGCACAAACCAAACCCACAAACCAAACAATAAACCTACACAGTAATTTACTAAACTCCAGGGAATAAATGCAGGATACAACCTAAATACAGCCTTTGCTAAAAACTTGTAAAATGTGAGAGGAGATATTGGGAGAAGTATTGCTGTAAACTTTGTGGGTTTATTTATTTATTGTTTGTTGTATTTTGCTACCCATTTGCTGCTGGACACAGACAGAAACAAGGCACATATGTGTGTTTAGGATTTTTTTTTCCCTCCACTTTTACCATTATCAAATGCAGAACCATCAGAGATTGCGCTTAATAAAATTGTTGTAGCTACAGACCTGTGTCAAAATGATAGGGCATTAACAGATTTAGGGAATCAGTGGTTGTTTTGTGGGCGTTATATAAGGAAGTTTACTATTACAGTCTTATTGAAATAATTAATGATCATAACTTCTACTTATCAGATGTCATATAGAATTCAAGATCTCACAACAATTAGTGGTTAGCAACTAACAAAGTTTTCTAAGACTAAGGCAGTCCACTGGTATAACTCGTGTGATTGTGTTCAGTTTAAAGTGTTCTCAGATGTTTTGTGGAACTCCCTACTCCTATAGTTCAATATGGTGCAAATCACATACTGTGAAGTTAGTGGAGTTACATCATGGAAAAATATGGAGTTCAGAGAGTTCTCATATTAATGTCATCTTCAAAATACAGATTTTTTTTTTCCTGTGCATTTTAAACTGCTGTCCTCTCTTACATCACAAATGACTGTTCTCAGACACTGGTTATGTCAGTAGCTTCTCTACTTGTCTAAGTGCTTTTTTCAGATCAAGGTTGACATTATGTGAATATTCAAGAACAGAAGTAGTAACTTCTTTCAGACAGTGGATTTCTGGAAGCAGTGGACCAGCCCATGTTGGTACAAGGGATAAAACACATTCTTTATTGGTAAATCCATGTGGTATATTCTAATGGTAGCTGTGAGAATGATGGCCCTAAATTAGTGTCTTATTTTGTGTTTTGGTGCTTTTGTGGTTTTGTGCAATGGTAGGTGAATTTGAGTTCAATGGAAGTACAATGCCAAAAATGTGGACTTAAAAGAAAGGTAAAATTGATGCCCCAAACCAGTTAATTAAGCTCTGTATTATTGTGTTTTGAAGTGTCAAGACTTAGCAAAACTGGTAAAACTGTTAAATTGCTTGTGATACAAAACTGAAAGCAAGGTATAGAAAGTGAGTTGATGAGACTGTAGGTAACACTAAGATGGCATAACTGCTGTTAGGTCCAGGTGTTTGTGTTGAGATAATTGGAATGACTGGTCTTGGGCCTGAACCTGTGATTACTAAAAGAAAGCACTAAAATTAGTGGATCTGTCTGTGAAAACTAAAATAAACCATGAAAAAAGCCAGTGTTAAGTTTACCTGGTTTGTACTTGTGTGAAATATTTGCATGAATATTTACAGAATTTTAGAACACCTAAGGGATTTTAAAATAGTAATAAAAGTACAAATAGTACTTATGAATAGTAAGAAAACCTAATGACGCTAACAGAACAGGTAGTAATGGCAAAACTTAAACCAAGTTTGATAGTATGTGAAGTGACAAAAGGTGAAAAAAGCTGTGGTAGCCAAAATTGCAGCTCATTAATATCTAGTTAAGTACTATATGATGAACTGATAGAACTGAAGAATTTTGCAATGGAAGAGAAGAAAAGCATTAGAATATTATAAAAGTGAAAACTTAATTTAGATTTTTTCTTGTTTGGCTTATGTTGGGTAATGTTTTCTTTAAATTTTTAGCTGGTTTAGGGACATTGAAGGCATGAAATTGGAAATATTTAAAGCTAATGAAACATTGCAAGAGAGATTTTCTTTATCAAAACGTGGGGAACTTCTCAAAGTCTAGACAATTTCTAGGAGACTGTTTAACGGAGATTTACTCCTACATTGACACACATGGTAATGGGAATCTGTATGAACCTGTCAGGATGGGTATATTGCATAAAAAACAAAGTTGGAGCCCATTCCTCCCCCATTAACTTTTGATTAATGTTGTGCATTTTTGGTTTTTTTTTTGTGACAGAGAAGCAGCTGTAATACTCAAGTCCTCATCCCTCTGATATTACAGCTATATCCAGACTAAGCATAAATCACATCAATTTTCATGTGACAGATGCCATGAGGTACTGGTTTCAATGAAGTTTACATTAAAGAGGGAAAAAACGTCTGCAGCAAGTCTCCCACTCCGTAGATGCACTGAAAAGGCAAAATGGGTGTGAACAAAAGGTACAAATTGGAGAGAATAAGATCTCCCCTTGTGGTTGCAGACTTTATGTATCAACTCTGTGGCTGAGCTCAGGTTCTTCATGTGCAGCCTTTCCCCTCTGGTGAACACAAAGCAGGCAGCATGCACAGTGGCACAACACAGCTTCCCTCATGCTCATGTTTTCCAATATGCTTTTCCCAACGAGCATTGCATGTTGCCAAAAGTACTTATGTGGCTATAGAAGCAAAAGTTATGTTTTCTAGTAAGTTAGTGAAACAGGGAGGTTCCCTCATAGGTTGACTCAAAACAAGTCTGTCTTGTACTGCACAGGAGGCATGGTGAGGACAACTTGTATTGATTGTCCAAACTTTTGATTGCATTGATCAAATGCTGTTTTGTGTGGTTTTGGTTTTTTTCCCCTGAAAAGTCAAGCAGGTAGCTGCATATTAGATTAATGTAATTTATAGAACATTGGTAGGAACGATGAGAACACTTACTATGGTCGAGTGGGACTGACATGTGACATACCTGAAACAACTGTTATTTTAACAAGCAGTAACTCTTTGCTATTTCCATATCCTTACACAGATTTAAAAACGTATGTGTATATGCAGATAATTTGTACTGGAAATGAACATCTAAAGCTATAACACTACAAAAAGGTAGTCTCAATGTAGTCCCATCTTACTTATTTCTATTTATAAACTTCACCTCAACTTTTCTCCTTAGATTTAGTTTTTGAAAAGGTTCTACTGTAAAATTTCCATTCTGCTGTTTTGTTTTTCCAGAGAGTAGTTGTGAATCAATAGTCGAGTGGGCAGTCAGTGGCTAAATCCTGGAT
The DNA here is from genome assembly GCA_013397935.1 of Dasyornis broadbenti. NCBI lineage: Eukaryota > Metazoa > Chordata > Aves > Passeriformes > Dasyornithidae > Dasyornis > Dasyornis broadbenti. Next base: position 1,101,037 of record VZRN01003866.1, read on the forward strand.
TGGTCACTTCACTCCATCATCGGCTTCTTTTTAGCTATAAAAGTGCAATTAATTTGACTCTTACAGGAATTTTGAAATATTTTATTAAAAAGTACCACAGCAGTGAAAGAATACTAAGCAGCATACTTACTTGTATGTTGTATATGGGGTTATTCAGTCTAACCTTAGACCTGCAAAGAATTGAGACATCTAGAAGCCTTTATTTTCTGCAACTGAATTCTAAACGGCCGAGCCTTCTAAATGTTGGCTGGAAAAATCTAGTGGACATTGCTCCTAAATGGGTACAAGCTTCTCCCCAGCCCACACAGTCACTTCCTTCAGCCCTTCTGTTTTGTTTTTGCTAATGGTCATATGTAAAGCCTCCATTTCCTCGACTTTTTTTTTTTTTTTTTTTTTTGACTTATTTGTCCCTGATAACCTCAATTGCCTTCATCTTGATGTCTTAATATCCAAGAAAAAGTAAGTGTTTATAATCAGTGCCAATTTGAACATTTTCCTTTAAAGGAGCCTAATAAATAATAGTTACCTGTAGGAGCTCATTTCTGTATACCTAGAAGTCTTACCTAAACTGAATTATAATTAATTTTTGTATCAATTTTGTACAGAATTTTACTTTTATAGATCTACTATAGTTAGTTTTTGATATCTTTAGGGTTGAACCATATCTAATATGTATTGTCTGTCTATAATGAAGAAATTACTTTAATCTTAACATTCATATTCCTTCTCCTGGTTACTTCTGTTGTCAGATACTGAAAAGACAAGCAGGGAGGTAAAGATGCTTGCTGTAAGCAATTGCATGGGTCATTAGTTAAAATGAGTGTTTAAATGGATAAAGGATGCCCCTTCAGATTATAAACATAGAGCTAAATTAGTACAAATGCATAGCTCAGCACAGTTGTTTTATTATCACTAGTTGGGTGTTCTAGCCCTAGCTGAAACATAAAACTGAAAATCTCTTAAAGTACTGTATCATATAATTAAATTTGGTTGTTATAACATCTGATACATTATACTAGGATACCTGTCTGATACTTTCATTTATACTGAAACATGTTAGAATGAATAATATATTACTCCTTATGTTTGGGGAACTTAGGAAATAACACCAAAATAGATGGAAATTTATGCCTGCCTTTTGTTGCTTCTCTTGCACACAAAAAGTAGAAAGCCAGCATGCAGTTATAAAAACACATAAGCAATGTGACATTAATAAAGAAATTAATCCTGATATTTTGAGCTACGTTCTTGTTGCAAAAAGACTTGGAGTTTTGGTCAAACTCGCTATTACTTTTGTTGTTCTTCAGATCTTTATGTATGTTTATATAATCATAAGTCAAAATGTGCCTGTAAATTACTTAATTACTTGCCAAAACCGGTTTTTTTAATAAGTATATTTTGAATGGCAGGAGGTAAAAAATTTTAACTTGTAATTAGGTAGGTTGGTTGCTATATCTCTTTGTGAATGCTAAACTTAATATGGCATTGATGGCAACTCTACTTTGATTGAGAGGCTATACAGATAGAAGTTAGAGTAATCTAATTTGCTTTGAAGACCCAATCAAAAATATTTCACATAGTGGTATAATCTTTTTTCCTAAAGTTACAAATTGAGAACAAACTATGGACAGCCTTAGAGGCCTTTACAGTTTGAGTGATACAAAGAGGCCCTTGTGCAACCGTGGATGTGCAGCTTGCATTCTGACATGTAAGTGGACTTTTCCTTGGTTCCCTCGTAAAATTGAACAGGCCAGAAACCAATGAAGCAGATGGTGATCTTCCCTTCTTTCTGCAGGAACTTGCACAGCAGCATCAAACCACTGGGGAAGAGCAGAATGCCTCTCTTCCAGTGGAAGATTGTCCTTGAAAGAATGCAAAGATCATGCCTAATTTTCAGGCAATGTTCCATTTTGAGAGGGGTTGTATCCCTGTTCTACTTTTTCAGAACAAGTAGATTGCAGTCTGTTGGATGAGTTATTGTAGACACTGAGCACCAGGAGCTATATAGAAATACTGTTAGGTGAGTGGTAGACAGATTACAGTTTTCAAATCAGTGAAGTAATTTGCCACCAAATGAAGTGATGGGCTGAGTGAGATCCAAAAATATCTCTGCTCTGGACTGAGCACTATTCAATACTTTTGGAAGCAGCCTGAGGAAGGAATGGGTACCATTTCATTGCAAATTACATAAAAGTAGCTGTAAGACCAGGATATAAAGGTATAAACATAAACAAGGGAAATGATCTGAAGGAAAATAATCTCTCCAAATAAATAGGATGGCAGTCAGAAAAGCAATGACAAAATTTCTTACTTTTATACAAATTGTAATCCTTGCATGTGCACCACATATTTCAGGAGAGATTACCAATAAAGCATTACCCTAGGGAAACAGTGTAAAAGCCTGTAATGGATCATGACTGAACATCATTCTGTGAAAATCAGTGCTACAGTTAGAGATATGAAGAGGGAGAATGAGTTAAAGAAATATTCTGAAATATTCGTCTGTATCATTCTGCTAGGGGCTTATATCTCACTCTAGGCATTACAATTCCAGAAACACATAGACAAAGAATTTCCACAGAAGAGCAACAGAAATTATGAGAGAGCAAAATGACTTAAACAAAACTTTAAAAGGAAATAATTCTCAAATCTCAACAAGAGTAGGAGGTGGTAGTCTTTATGTATGTATGTAAAAAAAAAAAAGGTAGTATGAAAAGGAATTCAAATGAACTTTCACACATCTGCTGCAGGCAGAAAGAATAAGCATCATTCAGTTTTACCATAAGTCTACTTATGATGTTCCGTTTTTAAGTAGTGTGACAGTTAAAATTGGTTTACCTTCATTCTTGAACTGTCTTTAAAGAACTGCTGTTCTAAAAGCTGTATGTGTACGGAGCTGCACTAGGAAGCACAAGCTGAAATAGAATATTTTAAACTGTTGAGTTTAAACTGTGCCTAGTAAGACACCAGAATTTTCTTACACAATTCTTACACAGTTTAATTTGTGCCATTGTGATGAATTCTAATTACTGTGGTGATTCATAATTTCATGAAACTTTATGTTCAAAAAAGAACAGAGGTAGGAAAATATTTTCAAATTACCTTGTTTCTGTCACTGTCCAAATATCCTGAAACTTCAGTTTCTTGTGAAATAGAATATGTTTTCTATAGCTTCCAGTTCTTGATAATACTTTGTTCAGTTTCACAGTGCCTGATGAAACCCATTCCGTTTTTGTTTGTTTGTTTGTTTGTTTGTTTGTTTTGGTTGTTTTTTTTTTTTCCCAGTTTATCTCTATTGGGTTTGCCATGACCAGGTTCTGGGTGGGGAGATCCAGCCAGGGTCAACCCACCACATAATCTTTCTTATTCAGAGCTTTAACTATCACACAACTATCCTATTTTAGCAGTATTACATTTGGAGTACCTGTATGCTAAATTTAAGAAACCAGTTGTGTATTATGTGACAAAGATAATGGCTAGGTATTTACACAATTAGATATGAAATTCATGCCTAAAGATTATTATTGGTTAAAATATGTAAGTTATTTTTGAGAACTATTGTAAACATGTCCATAACATCTGTAGTGTAGCATGACGTGAGTAAAAATGTCACTAAGGACTTCCTGCAGTTAATATGAATTCAGTATACGAGAAGAAAATCTGATGTTGCAAACACCTTTTTAGTAATTAAATTATTAATTATTTTTTAATTAATTATTTTTAAAACTCTTCCAATTTATTAGAATAATGTAGAAAGTTTCTGCTTTCCCAACTGTGCAAGAAAACAAAAGAAGAAAGGAAAAAAAAGTCTTCCTTAATTTCGTACACTTTTTTTAGTTCTAAAGACAACGTGTATGTATTACTTTTTACATGTCTTATGAACACAGTTAGGATCAATGCACTGTAGGTTTTATTTGATGGTAATTTCTATGACTTGATGTTAAAAGACTTGTATAGGTTTTTTTTTCTCACAAGGATTTAAAAGTTAGCATACATTAGCTCTCCTGTTGTAGAAATGCCTTATAGTATTTTCTCTGGTTACTTGTGCAGTGCTAATAAATGAGATCATCATCAAAATGTATGTTTTGATGATTTAATAGATGTGATTTCTGTGGTCATACTCTGCTAGTGCTTTCATGTGATTTTTTTAATTAAACAGCTCAGGTCATCTGGTTGAAGTCCATAAATGTTTATATGATTTGGAGAATATTTGCCTCAGCAGGATGCTTCTCCTTGTGTAAATTGGTGTGGAACTTTACGTAAAATAACACAGACAGACAGAATCATTTAGCTCGGAAAAGACCTCTGAAATAATAGAGTCCAATCTTTGACTGAACACCACCTTGTCAACTAGATCATGGCACTAAGTGCCACCTCCAGTCTTTCCTTAAACACTTTCAGGGACAATGATTCCACCGCCTCCCTGGGTGCCTGTTTCACTGTCTGATCAGGCTTTCTGTGAAGAAATTATTTCTAGTGTCCAACCTCAGTCTCCCCTGGTGCTGCTTAAGACTGTGTCCTCTTGCTCTGTCACTAGTTCCCTGGAAGGAGAGGCTGACCCCCCACCCGGCTACAACCTCCTTTCAAACAGCTGGAGAGAGCAGTAAGGTCATCTGAGCTTTCTTTTCTCCAGGCTAAACATCCCCACAGCCACTCCTCACAGGACTTATGCTCCAGACCCTTCACCAGCTCCATTGCCCTTCTCTGGAGTCACTCCAGCACTTCAATGTCCTTCTTGAAGTGAGGGGCCCAGAACTGGACATAGCACTTAAGGCGGAGCCTCACCAGAGCTGATTAGAAGGGAGAACCTCTCCCCTGGTCCTGCTGGCCCACTATTCCTGATACAGACAAGAATACAATTGACCTGCTTGGTTACCTGGGCACACTGCTGGCTCATGTTCAGGAGCCAGTAGTTTCACCATTTCACCTTTCTGTTTTAAATGCAAAAATTTACAATGTCAGTTTGTGTTAGAATACTGTATAAAAGTATTTTACTTTTACTGGAGTTTTCCATAGGTAATAAAATAGATTGGATAGGGTTATTTCAGCAGTGAATGTGATACTCCCAGCTGGGAAAGGTGATGTAGTAATAAGGCCATGAACTCATCACCAGGTCGGAACATGGAGCATCAGGGAAAATGACAGCCAGTATTTTACCACTCTTGTATTAACATGTACAGAAGGATTAATGACACCAAACTGGGGGGCATTCAGTTTGCTCAAGTTGCTCTTTAGGTAGCTTTGATACTGGACAAATAGGCAAAAAAGTCAACAAGGACAAATATTAAATTTCTCACCTGTGATAGACTAAATACCTTTCCCCGTTCACCATGGGGAGTGACTGGTCAGGTTGCAGCTTTGCAGCCTGGCAGACAGATGGCAGAGCATGAGCCAGCAATGTGCATGGGGATGGTGAAGGCTAATGGCCTAGTGCACTTACCAACAGGAGCATAGTCAGTAGGTTAAGGAAGTAATTTTCCACTCCTGCTCCCTTTACTTGGTGTTTATTCACCCCCAGAGGAATAGTGCATCCAGTTTTTGCTCCCTTAATGCGAGGAAGACATTAACAGACTGGAATGAGTTTGATGTAGGACTGCCAGTTTGAACCACTTACCCTGTAATGAGAAGCTGAGGGAAATGGGCTTCCTCAGCCTTTCAGAAGAGATGGCTTCAAGGGGACCAGGCAACAGCCCCTTAATCCCATACAAGGATGTTTCCAGTAAGATAGAGCTGGATCTTTATTGAGGGAAACAGTGGGAGGGAAAGAAAATGGTCATGATGGGAAACAAAGGAAGTTCCAGATGAATAAAATAAGAGTTATGATGAAAACAGTCAAGCCCTGAAACAGTGAATTTTAGAATCTCTGTCTTTGGGAGTTTTCAAGACCTGAGGAGAAAATGTCCTCCACAAGTGGGACTGAATTCATTGTTTACTCTGATTTTCATGAAAGCAGTTGCTTGCATTTATGTAACTTGAAAAGTGTCCTAAGTGTTAATTTTATCGTAAGCTGATTCATTCTGCTGACTATGGATTAGATCTCTGTTGACCATAAAGAACACTTAGACAGTCTGTGTATCTGCAGGTATCTTCATCTAAGTTTTTTAATCTTAAACTGAGTCTTATCTCTAAAAGTAATACAAATCTAATCTGGGAAGTTTGGACTACCTCTTTTAAAGGAAAGACACAGACACCTCAGAAAAACTTTCATCTCGATTTTCTTTGCAAACTATTTTAGGAGGAGGTGAATCACTTCTTGTGACATTTCGTGTCTGTCCGAAAAGCCTATATATCGAAAAGGAAAATCACTTTGAGAGTTCAGCTTTTCACTTATCAACATGAAGATCTGCGAACCTGATTTTCAAAAATCCTAAGCATTGCAAAATTGCTTAAAAGTATTTATATTTAAAAATCATGTTCTCATGTTCAACTGAAATTTTTACTTATTTATTTTGAAAAATTTGTGATAGAGTCTGAACTCTTGCTACACTGTTTAGTGACTGAGCGGAAAGATTGCACACTGATTAACTTTCAAATGCTCACTCAGGTTGACCCCTTTTGGAGCAAAGGGTTCTGCTCCAAAGACATAGCCTCTTGTGCTTATAAACAATTTCATGTTTCAAAAGTTTTGGAAAGAAAATAAGTGTTGCTGGATAATATGGAAACATAAAATAATTTGTCATTCTCCTGTTTCATGTAGGAGAGGAAGACTTGGGTTGAATTACTTCTCAGGTTGAGTTACTTATTGAGGCTGAAGAAAAATGGTTTAGCACAGCAGTTTGTGACACTTAATTATTTGCTTCACTAGGCTACTTTGATTTGCTGAGCAATTATCTCAATTAGGGGTTGCTGCAGTTAGGACCAAGTACCAAGTTGTGCTGGTGCTTGCATCAGATAGCACGCTGTGAAGTAAAGGTGTTCTGGTAATTCTTAATTGCCTTGTTGTAGAAGATGAGGTATTTAGCAGTAAAACTCATCCCCATTAGCTGATGGATGGAGGAGGGATTTGGGATGGCAAGTAAAATAGTGGGCCTGGTGTTATGTCTTGAAACCTGTCAAACTCTACCACTTACAGTACACAGTAATGTCATCTGGGAGTTGGTCTGTGAGACTGCACATCTTAAGTAATTTAGGAGTTGCTCTTCCAAGCCAGTAAGTGCCCTCAGTATCAGATGACTTCACCAGAAGATAATTTTCATTAAAACAGAAAATATTGTCTCTTCTTTGAACTTTATTACTTATTATCTGTGGCATGATCCAACTTGTATTAAAAAGAATTTCAGTGCTCTTGGTACTTAATGTTATTTTGTCTTGCTTTTCTTAATAAATTATCAATTAGTATATCATAATTAATAAATCTTTTTGATAACATATATTAAGACTGTTTGCATACGAGATTTTCATGTATAAAATGACTGGTTTTGTAGCCTGTTGTGAGAAAATAATTGCAGCTGCTGAGAACCTGCTCCTTATTCACAGGACTTTTTTTTGTCAGCTGCGTGGTTTGGTTTGGGAGTTTGTTTGCATTGATTCAGATTCTCGAGAGAATCAGTTTCTGTCACTCATTGAATTTTCTTTGTGTACTCTTTCCCAGTTTACCTCCCTGAAGTAAGTTCTTTCAAGTCAATCTTCAAGCTCATTTCTACTATGTAAAAACAAGAAATCCCTCAAAAATAATAATATTCTCACACTTCAGTTCCCTACTGATGAGAAAGATTCAGTCTGAGAGCCAGCAGACAGCTGCTCCATGAGATTTTGTTCTGACTGGACAGCTGACAAACTCTTATTCCCCAGCCAGGCTCAGCAAATGTTACCCACCTTTCTTATGTGTAGACAAGCAGCTGGAGAGCCCAGAAGCTAGTGCTAGTGGAGGAGAAAGTGGCCAAGGACTATCAGAAGGAGCTTGGCAGTACTTTTGGCAGGGATGAGAGCAAATGAGGTAGTAGAATACTAAAGGACACTTAGACAAATACTTTAGGAAACCAAATTTTTTTTCAGACCCTTTATTTCTCAATACTCTGGTGAAATAGTTGTCTAGAACAACCTTTGCTCTATGATTTTTTTTTTAAAAAAGAGGCTAGACCTTCCAAACTTTTTTGCTATATAATTTTATGCTGAATGTATGCAAAAACAAAGTTTCACATTAAATAATTTCTAAAGTGAATTTACAATTCCAAAGTATTTATTTATAGCTGAAAATGTATAGTTATATTAATTCTGCAACCTACTACAATATTTTTATTTATTCATGCGGTCGTCCCCCTGTACAGTGCTATGAGACCATTAAGCCTACATCTTAACTAACACACAGACTATGCCAGGGACAATTTTCTGTCTCAGAGCTTGACTGGTGTTGTGCAGCTTGTCTTGTATGCTGGTAACTAAATTCTACCTTATCTCCTAAAACTCCTAAACTAATAAGCAATTATTTCCATACCAGCTGTTATGAATACTGCCCAGAATGTGCCAAAGTTGTTTTAGGAATCAGGTCTCAATTAAGTGTTATTGATGATACACTAAAGCTGGTGTTTAGCTCTGCCTAGCCTTGTTTAGTTTACTAGGATATGTATAGCACAAAGGTCTGAGTCTAAGAACTGGTGTAGTTAGGAGAAGATAATATTACTCCCTATTTCAGGTTGTTGTTAATTCTATAAATTTCCAATTCTACTTCTTCCATCCTAAAAATAAGCATCCTAACAGAAATTTCCTATCCAGTGCTGGTAAAATTTTTCATGCATTACATCAGTGCAAAATCCTGAACAACAAACTTTGAAGGGGATGAGAAATGCCGGGAAAATTCAGAAGGAGCAGGGGAAGGGAAAAGAATATTCTGTCAGGTAAGACCCACTGGCACACCTACAGTGACTGACAGAGCAAATAAAACTACTAACCAGTGCCTAACAATAATATCTCTGCAGGAAGCTAATTAACATCACAAGATATCTGCAACATAAGTTAATTTTAATGAAGGTGTATCTGGATGCATATACAGTGACTAATGAAATAAATTCACTGAAACTTTATCTCAGCTGTTCCATAAGCAGCTGTGGTATGTACACATCATCATCGTGACAGTTCACCAGCAATGTGTGTGAGTCAGTTTCAGGCTGGGGAATCTGTAGTCCATTTACACAGAGAATACTTTGACACCTGTGGAAGTGCATTTAACAGTGTTGGCATGAAGGAACTGAGTGCTGTTTGTGCATCTAGAAAGCAAAATTTCAAAGTATCTTTGCTGTATGTCAGCAATGATGAGATTCAAGCTGTTTCAGAGATGGGACAGAACTGGAATTTAGGTTATTCTTTTTACACATTGAAGGGGCTGAGGGATGACTTCAGAAGTTTTGAAATCTAGTCTTATGGCATGAAGGCCGTATGAATGCGTATCTCTCATGGAGGATAAGAGCTTGTAATGGCACTGTTATGGATTGCTAGTCTCTTTGTGCTGAAACCATCGGAGAATCTGAGCTGTTCCTGCTCACAAGGTGCTCTGTAAATTATTATGCACCAGCTGGCAATGTGCCACATTCTAACAGGATGTGGATCAGCAAAAGGCTATTTCTAGAGTTTTATTCTGGGAACTGCTTCATCACTCAGAGTAGTGCAAGGATGCTCATATTTAAAAGCAATAATATGCAATCTCTTCTGTATTATTTTATACAGCCTATGTTGCTCCCAGTTAACATGCTTAGGGGATTTTTTAATCTCTTCATAGACAATAAGAATCCTACTTCCAGAGACTTTTCAGATGGAAAGTAATGTTAAACTAAGAGAAAGGATTATTCCTTCAATGAAGAGTTGACCATGGAGTGTCATGCCTTATAACCGTGCTACAGGGAATGTAACAGTAACAATACGTAGCCTTGCTTTTTGTTGCAGAAAACTGCTGTGATATTGTTGAACAGGATTTGATTGGCACATTCCCAGCAAAATATAACAAAATAGTCTGTGGGCAAGGAACTTTGCAATTCATGAGAAATAAAATTTCATACAAACAAATGTCTCATCACTGGCTTACACTTCATATTTTGTTTAAAGTGTGATCCTGCTAACAAAACTAACTCGAAAAATAATGTCAAGAGATCTATTTTCTCACTATATATTCATTGCTACCTTATTTCAGCATCAAACCCACTTTTTATTGCATTTTAGTTACAAGAGTAGGATAAATAGTACTTAGGGAGCTCAGTTCTGTTTCTTAATGTGCAGTGTCAGCAGAATGTTAACCAATTTCAAATCATAGCTCCAGCCAGCAAATATACTGAAGGTTGATTGTATTCTGTACGGCCTCAGAAGGAATCGTTTCATTCATGGAAATTCATTGCTGATGCTGATGTGAAATAGGACCCAGATTATTTTAGGAATCACAAGCAGAGATGTGAGACGACCAGGTTTTTATTGTAATGTGTAACCTGACCTTCCCCTCTGCCATTCTCACATGCAGTGTGATTTGAAATTAGTACAAACTGGAGTGTAGAAATTGTGAGCCCCTCCTAAGATTGAAAAATATGAAGTGGGGAGGAGGGGAAGGCAAACATAACGGAGAAATGAGCAAAACTCCCTTAGTCATAAACAAATACCAAAAAATGCTCAGGTATGTAACATTTTAGATACCATTTTGCTGCTAAACTGGCTTCAGCACTGTCTTGTTAAATTCTTTGCTACCATATGATGATACATTTTAAAAAGACTGGCAAATTTGCAGCTTCTCTTTTTTTAGCTACAGGGTAATTCTGCACCTCCTACACTGAACTGGCATTGTCCTGAAGCAGTTTCTCTTCCTGAGCTTCACTTACTTACACGTTGTGTTTGAGAGTGACAGTAGGCAGCAGACCTGTTATGGGGGAGAGAAGAAGAAGGAAGGTGTTGTTTTTCCAGAAGTGTTTGTTCAGGTACTGCATATTTAAAATTTCACACGCAATTAGGAAGAGAAACATTTATTAGTGACTGCATAAACATGGAAACAAACTCTTGATGAAATTCTGAATATAGGAAGTACTTAAGCAAGTGGCTTAATGATTATGTTGACCTTCTGTTACTGCCATTTCTCACTTTTAGTGCTTTATTTCTGAGTGTTAGTTACATTACCTAGAGCAATAGAGTGACTTATAAGGAGCACTGGAGAAAACATCGTAAGACAAGATGAAAGGTTAGTCTTGACTGAAAAAGTAGAAGAAACTGAAAATGAAGATGAAATGGTAACTGGATGTTGATCTCACTACAGTAATGACTTTGGTGAAGCCACATTATTGTCTGTTATCTCATTTTTCTGTATGTGATGTGAGGTAATGGCTTAAAGCTTCTGCGTAGTATGGTGGTAAATTGAAAATACAAAGCTTTAGATATATTGGAGTAGATATTTTAGAGTAAAACTCTAAGGATACAGATAAAAGAGTTTATAAAAAATAATTTTCATCATTAAGTGTTTTATGTTTGAATTGAAAAGAAGAAAAAAAAATTGTAGATAACATTTTCCTAAGAAATATGCTTGTGACTTTGACACCTGTGTAAACAGGAGTGGCAGTAATTAGGTAGCTGAGAGAGATGAAATATTGTCGCAGAACTCCAGTCATTATACAAAATGGCCAACTTCTAGCTTTTCTTGGACATAGAGTGACTAAATGTTTTGTCAGTAAGTTGCATGCAGTGGTCACATATTACCAGATAGAATTATATGCTAAAAAAAGGGGGAAGGCTGGATGGAGTATTTCTTGATGTACTTTCCCAACCAAATGAATACTGTTCTGTTAAATGCATTTATTTATTTTGACAAAGAAAGTAACTTCATATAATAGCTAGAGTCTAATAGTTTATCATGTATATGAAATAGTGGTTGTGGTTTTCGTGTGTTGGCTTAAAGTGTGTTTTACCTTAAGTATTGTCATATAGGTTGTGTTGTATAGATAAATAATATGACTAAATAAACTGTGGAAGATACCAGTAACTGACTCTCCTAAATAATCTGTATTTTCTGAAAAGGTACACATTATGTATAGTACAAAGCTTTTTATCCTTTTATCTCTCATCCAGTAGTTATTTCTTCATTTGCTTTGCCTTTCATTCCTGTAGAAAAAGGAGGTAACAGACGTTAGTCTTGATACAGTTAGGTGAGCTTATTTCTACCTTAAGAAAAAACTCTCAAACTTAGTGCACTGTGTTTCCATGAATTACCCGTTTGTCATAATTTAATTTTATGTTATTTAATTTTCTTATACACAATAGTGATACATGAACACAGCATAATCTCACTTTTTTTAAAAAAGTGTCTGATATATACTACTTTAATGAAAGTTTTTATTTTTAATTGAAGGAAAAGGCTCCCATCCTTTTTTTCTTTTCTTTAGGGGATATAATATTGTGCCATGTCATTAACAAGTTTCCCAGGGGTGCTTTTTTGCTCTGATGAATTTGTCATAGTCAAGAAATGCTAGTGGCTTGCCAGAAAGTATGTGGTTTAGATTTATATTATAACCTGTGTATGTCAAAATTTAAGTGTATTGATAAACCACTGAGAAAGACACGTTTGCTTTATATTTAGCTAGATGTTTCTGTTTCAGATACTTATTGCATAACCCTAATGAACTTGAGCTTAGAGAAAACTAGAAATGGAATGGTATGGAGGGGCTAAAGGGAGGACAGGGTCATTAATGTAGTCTTTAAATGCAAAAGTCAGTAATTGACTCAAACTGCATCAAGAAAGCTTGAGGTTAGTCTTCAGAAAAAACTTTTCTAGCAATTAGGCTAAAGCAGTTCTGGAATAGATTGCATGAAGAAACTGATTAATCATCTTGATGGTACACAGATCAAAGGAGTTATCCCCCAGAAATTGCATTGTTGTGTCTCATTCCGTCTTGCAAAAAGTATTCTGCAAAATGTTTTTTAAGGTGTTCATGAGAAATCTTTGATTAAAAAGTATCTTGATAAAACCCCTCAATGCTGAATTCTTGTGCAATGATTTGTTCCCTCATATATGTTAGAAATGGGATTGAAAACAGATATCTCTTGGTATTAACTGTGACTCTTAGTATGGGTATAGTAACCAAGTAATTGCTTTAGAGTTGAGGAGCTTGATTTTATTTTTGAAGAAGGGTATTTTAGCTGTACACATTGAATAAAGGCTGGCAGAAGTTTGCTTAGTATAATTTCTCAACTGATGGAACTGTTAACTTATTCTTTTGCACAAGCATGTGAATATTAAAAAGTAAAGAAAAATTATTTCCCTCCTAATTTTGCTCCTTTAGATTCTAAAGTGCTACCACTTCTAAAAAATATTTTATTTCGGGGTTTTTTTAATGTGTAATCTAAATCATTCCATTCTTTTCAAGGAATGATAGAACCACAGAAAGGCTTGAGCTGGAAGGTACCTTAAAGTTCATCTAGTTCCAACACCCCTGCCATAGGCAGGGATGCTACCCACGCCTGAGATTGCTCAGGGCTCCATCCAGCCTGGCCTTGAACACTTCCGGGATAGGGCATCCACAGCTTTTCTGAGCACCCTGTTCTAGGGCCTCATTACCCTCCGGGTAAAATAATCTTTTCCGAAGATCTAATCAAAATGTCCCTTGTAGTTTAAAACCATGCATTCTTGCTCTATCACTGTCTGTCTGTGTAAAAAAGTTGTTCTTCCTCCTTTTTGTAGGCCTCTTTTAGGTACTAAAAGGCTACAGTGAGGACTCCCTGGAGCCTTCTGTACTGCAGTCTGAACATGCCATGCCTTCTCAGTCTGTAGGAAAGGATCATTACTGTCTAATCATCTTTGTGGCCTCCTATATATCTTCGTGGCCCTCCACATCTTTCTTGTTCTGAGGATCCCGAAGCTGGATGCAGCACTCTGGGTGGGGTCTCAGGAGGCTAGAGGGGTGGAATCATCTCCCTTGACCTGACAGCCGCTCCTCTTTTTGTGCAGCCCAGCATGAGGTTCACTTTTTGGACTGCAAGTGCATGCTATTGGTTCATGTCCAGGTTTTCATCCACAAAATCCCTAAGTCCTTCTGTCCAAGGCTGCTCTCAATAACTTCTCCCAGTATGTACTCATGTCTGGGATTGCCCAGGCACACTACCTTGCATTCGTTCTTGTTGAACCTCATTAGGCTCCCACAGGTCCACTTCTGAAGGTTGTCCAGGTGCCCCTGGATGGAATCCCTTCCTTCTGTTGTGTCAAATGCACTGTTCAGCTTCCTGCCATCTGCAAACTTGCTGAGGGTTCACTAGATCTCACTGTATCATTGATAAGGATGTTGAAGAGCACCAGTCCCAAAACAGACTTGAGGGATGCCATTCGTTGCTGGCCTACACCTGGACATAGAGCCATGGACCACAACTCTCTGTCTGTGTCCGTTCAGCCAATTCCTTATCCACCAAATAATCTACCATTCCAACTCACGTGTCTCCACTTTTAAGATAAGGGTGCCATGTAGAACTGTGTCAAAGGCTTTAAGGAAGTTTAGACAGATGACATTGCTTGGTCCTTCCCCTATTGACTGCTGCAGTCATTCCATCATTGAAGGCACGATTTGCCCTTAGTAAAGCCGTGTTGGTTGTGTTTGATCACCTTCTTGTCCTGTATGTGGATGCAAGCAACCTTGCTTCCATGAGGATCTGCTCTGTGATCTTCCCAGGGACAAAGGTTAGGCTCACCAATCTATAGTTCCCTGTGTCTAGTTTCCCAGGTTTTCCTCTCTACCCTTTTTAGAAGGAGGAATTATATTTTCCCCTTTTTCCAGCCACTGGGGACTTCACCTGATCACCAAGACTTTTCAGATATGATGAGAATTATAGTATCTTTAGTACAAGAAAATGCATGCATTGTTCATTTGTTTTCAGAAGCACACAAGGGTGCCATTGCCCACATATGCATATTGAAACTAAACAACACAGAATATGAGGGTTTGTATAAGCTCTTAGGAAGTTATTAAACCACTTGGGTTAGAGAACACTGGCAGATGAATCTGGACTTTCTCTTCATCTGCTTTCTTAAGTTCGCAATTTTACCAGCTTCAGGAATTAAATTCCACATGAAAAATGTAGCTTTGCCTGTACAGCGTCATTTCTGATAACTCTACATGGTAGAAATTCAGGAGTGAAAAGTCAGTCAGCCCCTTTCTTGCTAGAGTGGTCACAATGGGCATAACAAGTCCTGTCATGGCATTACTTAGATAACACTGTGCAATTGTTGCAGTGCATATCATGACCTATGGTAAACAATGTCATTATGATAACTCGAGTTTATGGAAGTCCAGTGGGGAATCCTGACAGCTAAGCAAAATTCTCAGTACTGGGGCAAATGAAAGCTCTCACAGACTCACTGGGACTTGTCACTGAACCAATAAACTTGAAGGAAAAAGTTCTATTACAATTGATTGCCTTTTCAAATCATCCACTCAGAATTCATTACAAGCAAAAAAACAAATCCAGTGTTAAGATGTATGAGAAAGATACCAAAAAAATAATGCTAAAAATGTTGTAGATTTAGTACAATAGCTTGATTGTACTTTTTTTTTTAAGTACTTTTTGCAGATTGTCTGCTCCTTTCAAAAAAATTGTATTATAAAAAGACATAAAAGGAGCAACAAAAACTGGAAGCACAAAAGATTTTCCATGCAAAGAGAAAACATCATTATGATAATTTAATTTCAGAAAGGATTGAGATAGGAGGAAGCAAGATCCTTACCCTTTCTTATACTGCAATGTAGGACAGACAATGTAAAGGAAAAGAATATAATGAAGCCAAGAGCTTTAAATAATTTGCTGCAAAATATATTTCAGTCTGTTCCACTTGGAGAAGATATAATCACCTAGGGCTAGTTATCTATATACAAACTAAGAATATTCAGGATTTCTAAGACAGAAATAAAAGCTTTTAAAAATGTATAGCTGTATTAATACTTTTTTGGCTAAATGATTTGTAATTGTGAAGCGTCTGGCAACTGAACTTGTCAGAAAACAAAACAACATACCTGATTAATCTTGGTGATATTTTGGAATTAGAGACAAAGGTTGTCTGTACTCTTGTGATGCTGGATTTCAGAACCAAGCAGGGAAACTGTTTTCTCTAACTTCAAATTGTTGGAGCTTCTCTGGCAATCTTGACTGAGTCCTGAGTACTTCTTATGCATAATGGGGGAATTTGCTCCTTCCCAGCACTTTTGCCACAGATGACGTCAGATACAGTCTCCTGGAGGATGGGGAGGAATACAGTGGACATGGTCAGATCATGCTGATTGAACTCAAATTCAGAAAACAGGCCATAGAACTGCTGAGCTGACTCATTGATGCTGCAGCTGCAATGTTTGCTAGTTTAAAATCTAAAATGGGGAAGGGTATATAAGGGCTGAATTGTATGTATCTCATCTATAGAGCAACAGCAAGGACATATATCTCAATTTCTATTGTCTATTAGAGAAATGTGTCTAAGTTACCATAATTTGGTATAAAGGTTTTGCAAAACAATAGGTGCTTTGTGTATCCACCCCCTTCAAAAGCTGTATATATGAAAATTATTTTCTATCTGTTTTGTGATATAATTTTTTTTAAAACCCATGATTCTTGAATTTGAATCTCTAGTGAATATGTTTTATTAAAACTTACTAGCTTTCCAGTCACAGACATTGGAATGTTTTTATGCATTTGTGTGTTAGGAAAAAGGGAGGAGTTGATGTCTCATGGGAAAACAAAGGTATTGCAATATTGAATTTTCTCTTTGTTTATTAGATTATTAAATGTCTGAATTATTAAATGTCTGAATTCAACACCTACACTTGAAACTGGATTATTGTGGGAAATCACCTGCCATATGAGACATCTTGAAAAAAAGTGGTTTTTTTAAATTTCTGTTACAATGCATAACGTTTCAAATAAATATGTTACAAATAAGTATGTTACAAATAAGTATGTTACAAAACTTTGCAAGATAAGACAAAACTATGCTGTTTTCCCAGTAACTACAAAGAATGGTGGCCATTACTCTGAACACATAGATCCTAAATTGTGTTTCCTTACCCGTTTCTACGAGTGCAAACTTGCTTAAGGATAAAATACAATATTGAATAAAGAGCAAAATAAATATATTTTTATTTATTTGAAATGTATAGGCATAGAACAAGGCACAAAAGGAAAAACAACTCAATTTGTATAGTTTCAAAAATATGACTGTTACAAATATTATTAGCAGCAAGTGATTGCAGAGAATTCTACAGTGCTTCTGATAGTATCTCATGTACTGGCATGAAGACACACACCAGAGAGATTTATCCCAATGTGGCAGGTTTTGCCTTGTATACAAAACTTTACAGAAGTCCATGGGCAAACAAACCAGTGAGCAAAGAATTACAGAATTCTCTTCTAGGGTTATCACAATCATTAATCTGATATTCTTCACCAAGTGTTAGGCAGCAGATTTTTAGTGAAATTATGTGTGTAACAAAAGGAAATCACAGTGCTAGCAAATATTGAGTTACTTGATTCTGTGAGGTTGGTATTCAGCTGACCAATAATAACATAGGAGTTACACAGCAGCAGAACTTCCTGGTCTTGTACCCTCCCCACAATCTAGGAAGCAATACAGAGGAGAGGTGGCAAAAAAAAAAAAAAAAAAAAAAAAAAAC
>VZRN01003866.1:1121934-1201029 GCA_013397935.1 Dasyornis broadbenti
TTGTTGTTGTTGTTGTTTTGTTTTCTTTAAATTCATAAATGGTACTATTTTTAGTTATTTGCCAGTTTAGAAGCTGCAACAGTTATCCTTGTCTTTGGCAATGGACAGTTAAACTGTGTTCTTGAACAGGGTTTAACTTTCTAACATCCCATTCTTGTTAGAGTTATTGATTATTGCTTTCTGTATGGAAAATTCTTTTAAACATAAAAAGCAAATACTGGGTTTGTGCTGATAAACTCTATGGACCATATAACAATATGTCTCTTGCAGAAAACACCGTTCAGTAGGTGGACTGGTATCTATCATCTTTGATACTGAATATAGAACAAAAATGCTATTCTTTCTCATATTCAAAGAAGTAGCTTTAGAAGTGAAGGGATAAATGTGCCTTTGAGAAAAAGTTCTGTATCCACAATTGATACTGTCCCGGGTAAAAGCTAATCTTACCCATTGTTTCTACTTTACCTATAAGACACCTGGTAAAATTCACTTAAAACTGAGTTGGATACAGTCCTTGAAACCATAACGTGAACATTGAATAAAAACAACATTTGAAATATTTTAATGAAAGTACAATGAGTCTCTTTATGAATGAACCTACTACAAGTTACAAATTACTTATTTTCCTTTTCAAGGATTTAAAGAATTAATTTACTGAACTTGAATGTGAGAAATGAAATGCAAGCATGCAAATGTTTAGTATGTGAAATACTGCATAGAGAGTCCTTTCTGAGCTATTAAAGAGCTAAAATATGCTACCGTTGCATACGGATTTGCATATCCAGTGCTTCTGAAGAGTTACAAAGCTGTAAATGATAATGTTAGCTGATGGAATCTGATGCAGATAAGTTATATCTTGTCTGCAATTCCATACACAAAATAATGAAATCTATAACTCATATCAACATCTTCCAAAGGTGTGTAACAGTCCTTATACTGATCTGCTAAAATGTGAGAATTCTTTTCTACTTAGATTTTACGGTTATATACTACATCACAACCAATGATTGAAAATAGACACTGACATGTTCTGGAGAAAATTATATTCAGAAGTGTTCTGTCTTAGTATTTAATCAGCATGCATCTCTGTTCTCTGACAGTCTAATCTACCATTGAGTTCCCCCTATTTTCTAGTGGCCTAATATAAATACAAAACATATACACACTTCTGTAAATGGTGTAAAGTCATCAGTCTATCACACCGCCCTATCATGGGTATTTTCTGCCATTACTTTTAACCTAATAGGTTGCTCCAGATGTTATAAAACCAGTGCACAGAGAAACACCACTGAACTGCTAGGAAGTTGAAATGTTTTAAAAACTGTTTTCATTCCACTGAAGAGGTGTATTAAGTTAATGTATAGAGGACAAAAAATAGAGTAAATTACACTAAATTACACTTCTCTAAACAACCATTTTGTACTGAAGTAGTCAGTAAGGGTTCTACAGAGAGGTTATGGATATGTCTCTGCAAAGAGAAGACAGCTCATTATGCTTGTGCTCGGAGCTCACCAGGTATGAACTCTGTATTTCAGAAGCTATGTAGCATTAACTCTGACAAACAAAAAGGTTTTGAAAAAGCCCTGTTTGGCCATCTTTATAAACATACAATTAGCTATTGATTCTTCAAGGGAGCCTACCTTCAATCTGGATGCTCTGAACTCCTACAATATTCCTGTTCCAAAATACAGGTATCCAAATTATCTGATCTGTGCTTCACAAAGTTCTGGATATTGGCAAGTGCAGGCAACCACCACGGTCATGGTAACACTGATGTTTGGGTCACATGAGCTCTAGAATTTAGAATGAATGTTTTTCTTTTGGACCTTTCTTGCGTAACCTACGTGATTTTGTCGGGATGTGCCTACTGAAACCTCCACAAAGTGTTTTGACTAATGAGACGCTTTTAGATCTGCTTTAAACCCATTGATTAAAGCATTTGTTTGAGTAATGGAAGATGGTCTCACACCTCTTCCTTACAAAGTATTTTATAAGGGGTTGGAATAGAGGTGATATGCATCTCAGGTGCTATTTAAATGACCATTATGTAAGACTTTTAACTGTTCTTGCTGTTAAAGTATGTTGGTTTTCACTCTTGAATATTTAGTGACCCATAAAAAAGGGTGAACACAGCTGCCTCTCTAGTAAAGTGGATTAGAACACACGTCTTAAGGCTTAGTTTTGAGGTTCTCATAGTAACTAGATGCTCATTAAATACATAATAGAGAGACTTATAAATTACTTTTAAATACACATTTTGGGGTACCTTTTTGGAAGTTCAGTTGTTTCAAAGAGACCCCATGGACATGTTTGGTTTGGTTTTAGTTTTTTCCCATCCCATTATATAGCTAAATGGCTTAGCCATTGAGTTAATGGGCTTGAATATGGGCTGTATTTTCATTTTTTGGAGCAGTTCTCTGAGAAAGTATCAGCTGGTGTAGCCACTTAATCATAGATGTGATTCATGTCTATGAGGACATAGAGGAGGGAGAAGGTTCGTTCCAGTCTTCTTTTTTACAGAAATTCTTCTCAAGATTTCTGTCCACCAGGCTTTGGTATCTTCCTGCTCAGTATTGCTAGGCTCTTGCCATACTTAGCATACTAATGAGCATACTTTCTCATGAGCTGTATAAGATATTTAAGTGCCTTAACATATGGTTAAAGATTGCAGTTGCCATAGGATACCAGTGGCCTTGCAGTAATAAAACCAAGCCATTTTTGAAGGTGGCTATAAAATGACCTTGATCCAGTTCTCATTGAAGAGTGGTAATTCATATGTTAAGTCCGGATTTCAGAGTTCACCTTCCAAATAAAAATCTGCTGAAAAGCTGCTTACTTGTCGGCCTCATTATAACTAAATTTTAAATCCTGATATTAGAAGTGGCTCCTAAGCAGATCCTAATCATTGCTAGCTTTTAATAAGTTACATCTACTAAGATATTATGAAATATAGTAGCGTGGTATGCTTTGCAAATGTAATGAAGTCAACCTGAGACCTCGCTACAACATTGCTATTAAATCTGTTTGGAAATACAGAGACTGTGAGTGTTTTGTGAGTTATAAATATGTGGATTAGCAAAGTGCTCATTTTGTATGCCGAGGAGATTCTGACAACATAATAAACAACAAAGCATCACTAATGCATTATGTATTATGGTCCTGGTCACAGATTATCAGTATTTTTGTTTAATGGATTAGGCCACATTGTGTACATACTCCAGCCCACTCAGTTTTTCTTCAGGTGATTTTAGTAGAAATTTGCACTGATTTATTTCTGTCTTCTTTTTTATTTTCTTTTAGTTTTTGGGGTTTCTATTTTTTTTTTTTTTTGTAGGATTTCCTCTTGATTGTTTGTCGTTGTTATTTGGAGATGGGAATTTTTTTGATTGCATGTTTTCTGATGAAATTTTCTTACTAAATGTAATACCTTCCAGGCAAACCTTCCAGCTATAATAACTATAAAAAAAGATATGATTCACATATTCTATAATACTAGTAAGGCAACTAAAATATTAGAGTAAACATAAAATTGTCATTTCCATATGCTTAAAAAGTGAGTTTGAAGCATGAAGGAATACAAGTCATGTTGTCATAGTCTTGTCATGCCATACCTAAAATGTACTATCACTGCCTTAGTGGAGATACTGCTCCTGTAAGAGATTCTTTCAAAATCACTACCACTAATAATTTTCTTTATACCAAAGTTTATTTATTATGGTTTTTTAATTTAAATCACAGTGCTTTAACAATATCATAATAATACATTTTTGAAAATAGCTGAATCAGTACTGAGTGCAAATCTTCCTAGCCTCCCACTTATGACTGACCTCACTTCATGGAACAGTCTACCTGATAAAGGAATATTAACTTCACACTGTTGCTACAGTGTCCTAAAGCATTGAATGTAATTCAGCCACATCATTCTTGGATGATGTTAATCTAAAAATGTTTGTCATATTTCCCCTATATGAAATGTGGGAAACTGTGAAGCTGGAAAGAAGAAGACACGATTTTATTTCAGCTGAAGTCATATATCTCCCACTCTTCAGGAATCCTGTATCTAAAAATTATAGTTGTGCGATTTTGAAGATTCCTTTTTTGCTCAATTGTAATTTGAATGTGAATGACAAGATTTTATTTTTTCTTGTCAGTGTCATCATTAAACACCTGTTGGTTACATTCTTAAGTAAAAAAACCTCACCACTATTTCATGAGTTTCTTGCTTGTCTTTCAGAGTACAAAACTGTGTCTTTTGATCTTACGTTTGTGCTTTCCATGATTAACACTTGACCTCAGACAAAACTCCAACTTATTATATTTACTCTTTAACAAATCTGAAAAGCCATTGAATCTTATGTCTTTCTAAAGTTTTGACAGCAAAAATATGGGTTGTGTCATTAGATTTTTGAAGATCACTTTGAACAGAATGTAAAGCTGCTATTAATCTTCATTACACTGAAAATTAATTCAGATAATTCTGTCTAAAGGGATTGGCTAGATTGCTGGAAAATAGATAGGACTAATACTGTGTGAGATATTAGATTGTACCCTGAATTTTTTTCTTTTAAGAACACTGATGAATTGTCGGAAAGATTCCAACAGCTCTAAAAGTTTTTGTGTTGCAGTTATGCCTGTCTTTTTTCCTCTTATGCTTTTCAGGTCCTGTAAGTTGTAGAAGGTTGATATGCAGAAAGATCTGAATGGTGATGCAAGTACTTGTCATGTGTTTAAGGAAGCAAGACATAAAGCACTCCTATGTTTTCAGAAGACAAGAAAAATTAATCCTAATGCAGAGATCATTTAATATAAGCCATGTGCTCTGCTGTCTTGCATCAATGTTGAGAAATCAGCACTTGGCAGGAAAAATCACTCCCCACTGTAACAGTTTTCATGTTAAAACTTATTTCTCTAAGTACACGGTAACGTTGTACACAAAATAGGGGGTCGTGAATTTGGCAGAACACAGATAATACTTTGCTTTTGTCATTAGCTTTGAACTAAAGAAGAAGGAAAAATTATGAGCAAGTTGCCTATGGAAATGTTTTGTATCATACAGCACTTACTAGCACTGTACATTTTTAAACAGTTCTCAGTGAGTTTATCTAAGTTTTTTCCCTCCAGACTAGCAGGGTGTGAATTGTCTTTCAAAGTGAATTATCCTTTTGAAGCAATTACTTTCTTTATTGACTTTAGGTCAGTACTCTGGTGATCTCTTGTGCCAGATTCTTTTATCTCAGAAAAGTTTCAAATTCAAAGAAAGTAAATGGTGATCTATAAGTGGATACTAAATTTTTATGTAGTTTTGACAAAAGAGTAGAGAAGAAGGAGAATACATTAGCAGATGTGGCTTGTGATGTAAATCCTAAATTGGGTCATTTAATGAAGTAATCTATCATAATAATTGCACAGTGACAGTCATGTATTTTTTGATCAAGTTAACTTATAAATGCTAATTACTTTTTTTCCCTGTGCTGAATCATGTAAACAGAAAATGTGTACTAGTAGTACCTGAGTTGTCAGCATCTTAGCATGAGTAACACAAACCTTAAGAGTTTCTCCAACCTGAACACTCAGTCCTAGCTACCATTATGGATTCCAGAGGTACATATTTTTAGTAAAGCATATAATTTGCTCCTTAGCTTTCCCAGATGTCTTCTAAATGAAGCATTTGTCAAGTGGCTTGTATCACAAATAGAAAGTTGTTTTTGTAACATATTGTATGTTGGGAATACAAGACATTGGCATTGTTAAACCATTTCAACATGATTGCATAACACCAGTATCAAACTGTAAATTAAGCTGCTGTAATTGCAGCAGTGATTCCAGTACCATATGGGACTGCCATTTATATTATGTGCCTAATTGGGTGAAGGTAGGTGTAGGTGTAGAAAAGACTAACAGTCACCCACCACCTTCTAGTTCTCAGTCTATACTCTGCATCACATATAAAGAGAAGTAATCTTGATGGCTGATCATCAAATACAACCTCTTTCAGAGTAAAACAAGTGTTCATTTCAGTACACAGAAATTGGAACAAGTGTGACAGAAGGCTAGCATGGATGAACACAGAGCTCCTGGCTGACATTTGATGTAAAAAGAAACTGTGAAATAGGTGGAAGCTGGGACAGGCCATTTTAGAGGAATGCAAAGACTTTGCCCATGCATTTAGAAATGGAGTCAAGAACACCAAAGCTTAGCTGGAGCTGGAACTAGTAAGAGACCTGAGGGACATCCAGAAGAGCTTCTGCAAATGAATCTGCAGCAACAAAAAGGGGTTAAGGAAAATATAAGTCCTCTTCTCTGCAGGACTGGGGACTTACTGGCAAAGGACAGAGAAGAGGTTGAAAACTACAGTAGAATAGCTTAGCATAACATAGCATATTTCAATTGGAAAGGACCTACTTCTCGACCAACTGCCTGACCAGTTCAGGATTGACCAAAACTTAAAGCATGTTGTTACAGGCATTGTTGAAATGCCTCTTAAACACTGACGGACTTAGATCGTCTCTCTAGGAAGCCTGTTTCAGGGTCTGCCCACCCTCTCTGTAAAGAAATGCTTCCTGTTATCCAGTCTAATGCTCCCCTGACACGTCTTTGAACCATTCCCACACATCCTGGAACTGCATACCAGGAAGAAGAGATCACTACCTTCCTCTCCAGTTCCCTTCCTCAGGAAGCTGTAGAGAGAAATGTAGTTATCCTTGTGACTCCCTTTCTTCAAACTAGACCAACATAAAATTGTCAGCCACTCCTCATAGGACTTGCCTTTAAGCCTTGTCACCAGCTTTGATGTTCTCCTCTGGATACATTCAATAACTTTCATGTCCTTCTTAAATGCAGGGGTCTGGAACTGCACACAGTTCTCAAAGTGAGGCCCCACTAGTGGCCAGTGGGATAGTCACCTCTTTTGATCAGCTGGTTGTATGTACTGTGTTTGATGTACCTCAGGATGGAGTTTGCCCTCTTGGCTCCCAGGGCAGGGCACACCACTGACTCATACTGAGCCTGGTGTCGCGCAGCACCCCCAGATTTCTTTCTGCAGGACTGTTCTCCAGCCATTCTTCTCTCCATGTATACTTGTGCCTGCATTAAGGCATCCCAGGTGCAGGATCCTGCAGTTGGACTTGTTAAATTTCATCCCATTAATCATAGCCCCGTGCCCCAATCTATCTAGATCTCTCAGCAAAGCATCTTGTCCCTTGGGAGGGTCAACAGCACTCCCAGTTTGGTATCATCAGCAGATTTACTAACGGCACATTCAACTCATACATCTAGATCATTGGTAAATATGTTGACCATAACTTACGCTAGAATTGAACCCTGAGGAATACTGCTGGTGACCAGTAACCGTACAGATTTAGCCCCATCACTATTATCTTCTGAGCTTTGCCCTTTAGCCAGTTCATGCAGTGTTCTCTGAGCCTGCTGAACTCCTCTATTCAACCAGTTCTTCACACAATTTCCAATGAATCTGCTGATCTCACAGATGTACAACTTGTACTGAAGGATGCTCTGAGGGCAGTATAAAGAGCCTTATTAAAATGCAGAAAAAAATATATCCACTCCCCTTCTTCATCCACTACACAGATGAAATGACTAAATTAATTAATAGGACTGCCCTTTGTGAACCCATGTGGACAATTCTTGATGATTACATTGTTTCTCAGTGCCATTTTTGGTTAATTTTTCACTGTTAAGGTTTGCCCTTGTGCTTCCCAGGTCCCTGAGAACTAACTCTACTAACAGAGAGTGTGGGAGTGATGTGGTACCTATAGAAGAGAAAAGTAGCAGGGATCATTTAAGTCAAACAGACACACCTAAGTCCATGGTATCAGATGAGGTGCATCTGAGGGTACTAAAAAAGCTGGCTGGTGTCATTGTGAGACTGCATTCTACCGTCTTCAAAAGCTTATGGCAACTGGGGAAAGTTCCTGATGACTGAAAAAAGGCAAGAGCCACTTTTATCCTCAACAGGGGCACTAACAAAAATCAATCAAGCTGCCAGCCTCACTTCAGTCCCTGGGAAGGTTGTACAATAAGTTTTCCTATGTATGATTAAGAAGAAGGTGATTGAGAGCAGCCAGCATAGAGTTACTAAGAATAAATCATGCCTGACCAAAACCGTTGCATTCTGTGGGGTGACTGACACTGTGGACAACGGAAAAGCAGAAGATGTTATGTATCTTGACAGTAGCAAGGCCTTTGATACAGTCTCACATAGTCTCATTTTTACTGAATTGGCAAGATATGGGCTAAGTAGGTGAAAAGTAAGGAGGGTGTACATTTGGCTGGCCTGCTGGAATGAGAGATGTAATCAGTGATGCAAAATTTGTCTGGTGCCCAGTAACCAGCAGTATCACTCAGCAATTAATACTGAAACCAACACAGTTAAATGTTTCTTTTAATGAACTGGAGGATGGAATGGAGTGCCCATTTGGCAAGTTTGTGAACAATATCTAATTGATGGTGATGGCATAGAAGCAGTTGATCTTCCATCAGAGTGACCTGGACTAGCTAGAGGAGTTGAAAAGCGAAGTCTTGTATCAAGGATGTAAAATCCCTTTTCAACAATATAGGCTGGGGCCTGACTGTCTAGGAAGACTGCGAAGTATGTTCTGTTTTCCTGTATTGGCTGCTCTCGGAGGGTCAGAGAGGAGCTGTGTGCTCCCTGCCGTGCCACGCCCACACTGATGTGCCACGGCCCTGTCTGCCAAGCTCCCGGGAGCCATTTAAATCTCCTTCGGGTGCTCCTCACACTGCCCTGTCCCCACCTGGTTGGCTGCTGAGGGCTTACGGGTCATGATGAGGCTCAGGGCTGCTTCGTGGGTTCCTGAATTTGGGATCCCTCCTGTACAGCTCAATCTCACCTCCTGGATTTTCCTTCTGTCATGGCCTCTTCAGCCTCAATGATTGAAAGACCGGATTGTGCTGGATTCAGCCTTTAGCAACCTGATGTTGAATACTTTTAGTAAGGAGTTGGACTGTGTGACTTTCAGAGTTTTCTGCCAGAACATAAATTTCCATCTTTTTTTTTCGGTTCATTTACAAGGAAGAAGTTTTGAACAAGGGGATACTTCTTCCTTCAGTTCTCATAATGTTACTGACAGAAATGTAGTAATTTTTGTAAGGCTGGTCTCAGTCCATATTGGGAGATACTTTGATGTAATCAGTAGTTATAGAATTCTGTGGTCTATATCTTATAATTTGAAAATCGCTACTCTAAGGCACTGCAAATAAATAGATGTTGTCCACAGACAGCTTAGCTGATGCTTAACAGCAACGACTCTTTCTCCTGATAGCGTAGGAACACTAACACTACATACAATTTCTTCCATGGAATGATTTCTATTCTGATTTAAAACAGTATTATCTGTCAGTTATTTGTTTTTTAGCTACTGTATAATGACACATATTAGCAAAATGCCCAGTATTCTTGAAATGTTCAAGTTGAGTTTCCTTTGGGTGACACATGGTAAAACTTGTAATATGTTTCTAGATTTACAGAAGTAGCTTTATTTTTTCTGTTTATATCAGTTTTACTGAGGTTTTAGTTCTCTAATTGCAATCTTGCCATTTTCAAGCATCAGTGTTGAAAGGTTTAATCTCTAGTTATTGAATCACTTGAACAGTTCCGCTTCTAATTTTTGCTATTGCTGTTAGCCCAACTAGCAACAGTGGTGACTTCGTACTGTATTAGGTGTGCATCGAGGAGTCCAGAACAATATGCAATTGAACTCTTTGCAAAGTGCTATCAAAGAAATAATTTGCTACATTTCCATATTTATATGTAGCTAAAATTTCTATTAAAGTCAGGATATTGATCAATGTGGTTTCTGTCCATTTACACAAAGTTTATGGCAATAAGACATAATGTATGTGCTCAGCACAGAAACATTAATTAAGGCTGTTTCTAAGCAGCCAGAAGAAATGTCTAACTCTATGACCTTTCTAAACAATATAGTACGTAATCAGAGAAAAGTTTCTTTCTTCAGAAATCTCTTCAACAATTATAGGCATGGAGATAGTTAGGGGCTGTGAGGGAATCCTTTTCCGCATTTTTCAAGTCTAGTTTTATCTGATAATTACACAGCAGTTGGTGTGAAGTCTAGCCAAAGCTACAGTATATCTGGATGGTACACCAGACACCCAAGAGAAGTGAACTCTTCTTGGGGGATTTCCTCTTTAATTCAGTACCAGTTGCATTGTGTTCCTATGGAAATCAAACAAAAATATAAAAGAATAAATAGGTCTTCCACAGCCTTTAAAGAAAACAGAGAGATCATACATATTAGAAGATATAGGCTCCTCTTTTTCTCATCTGTTTATTTTAATTGGTGTTAACATAGAGTGGAGTAATGAAACTTCAAAGTCAAATTGAATGCATTTCATTATTTGTTGCATAAACTGTGTATTATGCTTCAGGTGAAATAGAAATAAGGAATTCTCAGTATGTCACTGGTAGTTAAAAATCCCACTGTAATTTGTGGGAAATTGTTTTGTTGGTTTTAGTTTTTTTCCAAGCCATGGTCTAGAATTCAGTTTTATATCAAATTGTAGTGTAACACAGAAATCTACTGTTTTATTCCAACCAACAAATTATGTGTTTGCTTTTCTAAAATACAGCTTTTTAACTGTAGCATAGGCATTGCAAGATACAAAAGCACTTTTGATAACTAGTTCTCTTTTCCAAATCCAGTTATCCAGTATGCAGTTTCTCATTCCTAAGAAATTGCCTTTTCTTTCTCAGGTTCTGTCTTTCACAGAGATCTTTTTTCTTGTCTTGATTTCATGGAAAATCAAAAAATGAATTTATTAATAAATTTTATTTAAAAAGTAGAACAAACCTCTCAGAAATATAATATCATTGATTGATTATGTCTCTTTATTGGAAAAGGTCTAGAGATTGCTGAGGCCTGCATTACTTGTTTTTGTTGGCAGAGTTCCCTCAAATAAGTCTTCACAATGAGTCTAGAATGTCCTGTTCATGGATTGTACTGGCATCCATTATTGTTTCTTAACAGGTTGTAAATCAGTAGTTCATATTTTCTTTTATCCTTTTTTCCCCCCCCCGGTCATTCATCTGTATTTTTTCAATCTGTTGCCTGAAGTGATGTCGTTGCTGTAATTTGGTGACATGCTTTTTATCATTTACAAAACACAGCCTTTAGTATAGTCACATTTTATGACACTATAACAGCTTTATGAAATTATAAAGGATAACACTTGACTTTTATAAATAATAGTAATATTAAGAAAATATTCTGATTTACGAGAATTTTATGGTTAGATGAGGACAGAAATGATTGAAACCTACCAACTGACTCTTTTTTTTTTAATAGAAGTGGTAATAATACTAATTAAACTCTACAGCATAAAAAAAGGTCTTGATAGCTCTGAAACTCTGTAGCTGTTTCAATACTGAAGATGAGGATTGCTTCTATAATGAAATTAAAAGCATTGCGTCTGATAATTTTTAGTTTTTGTCTGGATAAACAAACAATTCAGATTTTTCTCACAATTAATGGTGAACTGAAGGTTGTAATGGAACCATGAAAAAAATTTCAGTGTTCAGAAGATGCATAGACATGTAAGAATAGTACTGATTTAGTATTGTGGAGAAAGAGCACAGGAATTTTTGACATTTTATCTGAAAAAAAAAAAAAGGGCGGGGGGAAGTAGTTTGTTGGTGCACACTCTCTAGACAGTGCAGCACAGAAGAATGAGTGATGTAACTCTTATTTTGGAAATAGCGTCACTAAGTTAACAGAGATAGCTGAGACGCCAGTGATGCTACTGTCAAAATACTGCTGCTGTTTGTCAGGCTATTTTGAAAAGAAATTGGTCAGAGCTCACAGGAGATATCTGCTGAATTGGGAGCACAACATGCTGATAAAGGTTAATAAGGCCCTATGCATCCTCACTTTGGGTAATCTTGTATGCATCTGAGAGTATAAATGGGGTTTCATATTTTGCTATTTATATGCTGAGAAACTAGATTTTTCTTTGTCTCAGGACATTTTGTGATAGGTGACTTGTAATAAAAATTCTGTAGACCAAATTATTTTTTTATTGACAGTCCTTATTTTCATACTATTCTTTTGAAGATCAGGAAGATGCATGTGCTATGGCAGGCCTGCAAAAGCTAAAAATATTAACATTAGTTTATATGTTCAGCACAGATATGATTGCGTTCACCCCAGAGGCACAAAACCTAAATGGCTAAGCCAGGAACAGAGTTGTAGATTGTTTTTGTAGTTGATGAAAGATACCGAGAATCAATCCATTCTGACACCCCAGTCATATTCTGAAAGTGTTTGTTTTTTCTCGCTCCTGATGGAAAAGTTGTCTAGGATGACTTTGACATTAAGTGCCTGCAACCATTAAGGAAAAATGGACTATTTTGTCTTGGAAAGAAAATGGGGCTATTTCCATGTAAGAATAGAAAGTATCAACCTAAGTCTTATTACATACTTATTTACTCTGTATTCCCTGCTTCCATTACTTGCTCCATTTTCATGTCATAATATCTTTAAAGTATCAAATGACTCAAGACATTGGTGTCTGGCCACACTTTAACAACACTGCAAATTTCCACTCTGTATTGGTGAAATATATGCAGATAACTTTTTACATATCCATAAAGTATAGCTCTATTCTGTTGACAATAAATTTTACTTCTACAGGATAGCAATCAGTGGGAAAATGGAAAAATTTAAATTTTTGTGAAACTGTATATATTTCTATGCTTGCAATCAACTGTCAGACTTATTCTTCTCTTACTCCTAATTTTTAAATTAAAATTAGTAATGGAATTTTCTAATTAGAATTTTTCTAATATTCTTCTAATACATTTAAAATGTACTTTTTGTTTGTAAGAGGTTTTTTATTATTTGAATAAAAATACACTTGCATGCAATGCATTAATAAAGATGTTCATCCTAATTTTAAAAACATTAGCAGTCCACAACTATGCAAAACTATTTATTTTCACTAACTTAGATTCTCAGTAGCTGTGAATTTTATTTACCAAACAGATACTTGCATTTACAAATAGTTATGGAAGTAGTATATTTTGTGGTTGTAGTTCTATTTTCATGATGGTCTGTGATACATGTCTAGTTTGGTTGTTGACTTGATGGAAACCTCTGAAGTTTTAAGACCTTACGTTTCAAAGTTTTAAAAGTTTAGGAGTGGGTTTCTTTTTCACTGAAATGCACACTCCTACTGCTTAATTAATATACATTTGTTGAATCTCTCAAAAAACAGTAATCCAAAGTATAAAATATTATACTGTGTGTAAAAGTGAATTTTGATCACCAACTGAAAATACAGTGAGAATATATTTACGCAAAATTGTGATCTAGGGTTTTTTTTTCAATGGGAGTAGAAATACTGAGTCTGGATCCATTCCCAAGTAGCGCTTTGAAGTCTTGAAGTCCATTGCAATCAAAATTGTCAACTTTTCAACAGTTAGCTATTAAGATAAATAATAGAATAAAAAACATTATCAGAGGAAGTACATTAATAGGAAAGAAAAGTTCAAAATATAGGGTAATAGGAAAATAAAATACATTCCCCCCTTTTTCAGAAATAGACTTCTAATTTTCTTCTAGCTATTTCTAGTAGCTGTTTGCAGGTATATTTTATCTGTTCCATTCTAACCTCATTAATACCATTTTTCTGATGGTTGAGAGGGTAAATAGAGACTAAGAGAAGCTTAGCAAACCAAAGAAACGGAAGCAAGATACAGTTCTCACGCTATAAAAATGTCAGTGGTTTTAAAAATTCCTAAATCTTCATTTAATTGTTTGGATCTTATTTAAAGTTCATTCTTTTTTTTTTTTTTTTTAGCAGACGTACTCCTGTCTCATTTTACAGGCCATTTGGTATATATATATATATGCATATTTAGGTGGAATATATATGTAAATTCCACTTAAAGACTGGAAGAGTAGAGAGCAACAAATACCTGCTGTGTCTCCCACAAGACCATGCCTCTCATAACACTACCTGCACAGTCAGCAACAAAGTTTTTGAAATATATTATAGAATGGTTTCGTTTGGAAGGGACCCTAAAGATCATCTAGTTACAATCCCCTTGTCATGGACAGGGACACCTTCCACTAAATCACGTTGCCCAAACTCCATCCAGCCTGGTGTTGAACACTTACACAGATGAAGAATCCACAGTTCTGCTAGGCAACCAGTTCCAGTGCATTACCACCCTCACAGTAATAATTTCTTACTAATATCTATTTTAAACATGCTTTCTTTCAGTTTAAAGCCAATCTTCCTTGTCCTGTCACTACATGCCCTTTTAAACTGGGTTTTCTTGTAGCCCTCCTCCAACTGGAACATGTTGTAAGGTCTCCCCAGAGACTTCTCCAGGCTGAACAACCTCAGCTCTCTCAGCCTGTCGTTATAGGAGAGGTGCTCCAGTCTTCTGATCATCTTCGTGGCCTCCTCTTGATTTACTCCAGCAGGTCCATATCTTTTTTATATTAGGGCCCCCAGTGCTGGATGCAGCACTCCAGGTGGGGTCTCATGAAGGGGGAGAAAAAAAGAAAAAAGAAAAAGATATACAATGCTAGCAGAGAGTAGCAGACATGAGAGTCTGATCTTCTGAGGTGGAGAATGAGAGGGAGATCCAGAGGATGCTTCACAAATCACTGCAACACACTAAGCCATGGAGTTGTAGTCCAGCTGTCCTGAGAGACGGGGTCGGTTCTGATAGTTATAAACATATTTTTTTACATCAGTGTCAATTCTGAGTTCTCTTCTTGGAGAAGTCCTGGGTGTCTATGGTAGTAAAATCTTCCTCCACAAATTACTGTTTGTCAGTATAGGGTTATGTGATTTAAAGAAAAACTACAGAAAATACACATAGAATTGTGTGAAAATCCTGGCTCAATTACTGCTTTGTCACAGTTTATTTAAGGAGGGATGCATGGGTATATGAAAACAGAGAAAGAATAGCATCTTGAGTGAATGAAATTTATGTATAATTGACAGCATATGCCTTCAGTTACTCTAGCTGAATAACTTTTGTGACTTGGACATTTTCAAATGAGAGTTCTGTGGAGCTGATTTCGTATTTTGGAGCCTTTCATGTTATTAACTAGTGTGACAGAAGAAGCAAGGAATCAATTATTTCTAGTTAAATATACTTGCATTTACATTTCAGTCTTCATAAAAAGTATTTATAATGAACTAATTCTGGAAAATGTTATCATGCTGTTTTATTCATAATAAGAACATAAACATAGCAGTGAATATTATGGAAATGTTGTTTCAAGTTCTGTTCTCAAGGCTTCTGCATTTGGAATAACTCTGTAATGCTTGCACATTGGGAATTGGTCAAAATTTTCATGTATTTCTTTGGGTTTTTCTTTTTCCAAAACAAACCAATCATTCTCAGTTTAGTGTTGAGATTAAAGGCAAGTGATGAATGATGCAGTATGTGTTAAAAGATGTACTTATTTTAGCTAAAACAGCACTGTATGACATTTACAAATCTTGAATTTGAAGGTTTTGGATTCTATTAATGCTTTGCTTTATGCGTAAGTGGGACTCCAGTGTGCATCAAGCATTAAAACAGGGTGCTGAAAACTTCTGGTACTTTTCTATAACAGAAAAATCTTCCCTGTCCTTTATTTAAAAATTTTTAATGTTACTTAGATTTTACTCCAGACAAGATCGAAAACTGACCTGCAATGCTTTTCAATTATTATATCAGTTGTTATTTGCATAGAACATAATATTGGAATGGAAGGTTAAAGTGTGTATTTTCTTTGGATTGCTCCCAGACTGAAAGTTCAAACTATTACATACCTGAAGAAAGCACTAATTTTAGTCATGGCCTTACG
Source organism: Dasyornis broadbenti (assembly GCA_013397935.1). Classification (NCBI taxonomy): domain Eukaryota; kingdom Metazoa; phylum Chordata; class Aves; order Passeriformes; family Dasyornithidae; genus Dasyornis; species Dasyornis broadbenti. The sequence goes on from VZRN01003866.1 coordinate 1,137,801, forward strand.
ATTACTACATTTAAGTAAAATGGTTATTTCAACTGAACTCCTGATGTTCCTGTGTAGAATTCCCTTATTCCAATAATTAGTGACCTGAAGCAGAAAAAAGAAGGCTGAGTAACTTGTTTGTCCATGGGTGCCACATGTAGTTGAAGCAGTAACATGTTATTTGCACTTCCATTGTGCATGCTGGATACACACTTTTTCTCCATTTATATGGAGAAAAAGTGCTTTTTAATACTGTCAGTCCTTTCTAATTGATGTTCAAACACGGGGACTGGTGTTGATCATGTCACTGCTATAAAGGCATACACCTGATGAAAACTTCCTGGCTGGCTTGTTTTCTTTCAGTGGTGTGCTTGAAGAATATTCACTTGCGTGCATACCTTAGCACATCTGGGCTTTTTGGTCTTCTGTGAACCACTCCAGTAACTTGTTAATTCCACTAAACATATGGTAAGATACAGACAGTTATTTACAAGCAAAATGAGGGTGCTTTATCATACTACAGGTATCTCCAATTGGCTTATTATACCAGTCAACATAGTGTGAGACTGTAGAACTTCAGCACATATGCCAAAACAGAAATAAAAAAAAAGGAATACCATATTTTAGAAACTGTTGCTGTAATTTAGATTGCTAACTAATCTAAAATGCTTTAACTTCTAAAACTACAGTGATGTTAGTTTGGAACTTTATAATAAAGAAAAAATCTGTTAATCAGTTTTATTTTCTTCTCTGAAGTAAAGAACACTCTTACAAAAGTAGTAAATAACGTTTAAAAAGATAATCAGCAAGGTCAGTGTCACACGTTATGAAAATGCAAACATAGCACACAAAAATAGAGTCTTGTTCTTTGTATCTGAAAGTGCCAGATAAATTCTTAGTTTATTAGGAGAGGAACTGGCAGAGGTGTAGAATTTTTATTTATTTTTATTATTCTAGCTTTCAGTCTCTCTAAAACTGCAAGTACGTAATTAAAGTTTTATTTCTTTACACATGTTTAGAGGAATGAAATTTGTATAAATTTGTTCATACTAGCTGTAGAGATGCTCGTCATAGGTTTTATTCTTAGGAACAAACTTTTTCTGTTGTTCTCCACACTGGTGGTTTTGAATCTATGGAACAGCTTCAAACACATTCAGCAAGGTTTTGGTTTAGTATTGGTCACGGATCCAAAACACGGCACCATATGGGCTGCTCTGAAGAGGATTACCCCCTGCTCAGCCAGACCCAGTACAGCCTCATGGATATAAAAATGTGCTGAGTTTCTGTGTGTTGTGGAAATCTGTGAGTACCCAAAAGAAAAAACTCCAAACCTATTTACTGACCCTTTTTAGATGTGAGCCTGATTTTACCTTTTTTTGGCCAGTCAGCCAGTCATGCTACTAAACTGGGCCCAGGAACTGTGCATGCTATAGACTGTGGGGGATGCAGAGTGGTTGAGGAGGGAACCCCTAGGACACAGTGTCTTAGAGCTGTAACTAAGAATGCAGAGATGTCAGGCATGTACAAAGACCTCAATCTACACAGTGACTTTCGGTGCAGAATTTCTTTCATGGATCAACTGGATATGAGGTTTCAAAGTTCCAAGATTTTAGGAAGCATATTTTATCTCTTGAGTTTAAATGTAGTCTTCCCTTTTCGAGACCATTCTCATTATAACTGCTAAATTCATTTAACATAATGGGATTGTTAAATACACTGATTATTTGGATTTATCAGGGTAGGCAAACAAAATAGGCTGAAATGATTTAACAGGTTATTCTCTCTACGGCAGTAGTTCTGCTTGCCCAACTTTGAGTAATAGATTCCTGCACCTTCCCATGCATAAATCATGCTTGTTCTTTCAGTGAGCCATTCCGTATGCCAATACAATGGGATGCTAATCTGGTTTGGGTCCAACACAATGAAAAACTGCATGACCAGCAGCTGGCAAAGGTGGACCCTTTTAATATCAGCAGGCTGTTAGGTTGGTCTCTGTGCAGACCAGTTTATTTAAGCCTTCTTTCTCTAGTGTGCAACTGAGTAAACAATGCCAGAAAAACAAACTGCAAGTTTGCTAAGGAGTAGAGTTGACAGTAGTAGCCATACAAGGAGACAACTGGATAAAAGGGTGAAATGACAGCCACTCTCAGGTGTCATGGACAGCCAGGCTGCACAGTCACTCTGTTACAGCCAGGAGAGAGAGTGAGTGATCCCTCTAGAGAGTGAATTAGAGTGTGGACATTAAAATCCTCTCTAGTATGCACATTATGATAAAAAATCACTCTCTAAAGAAAACTACTACTCTTTTGCTGATTCAGGGAGCTTAAGGAGACTAACCTCCTAACTTAAGTGTTTAAATAGTTGGCCTGTCTGATACATTTCCCAATTTTTCTGAAAAATTTCAAACTAAAAATTATATCTCATGGGCAAAGAATAGAAAATGAGAATCTGATGAATATATTCAGGAGAATAAAGAATCTGATTGATTTGGCAAATTGATATCCAAAAGCACAGACAAAGATTAACAAATAGAATAATCTTCAAACACAAACTCCTTGCACCAAAGAAATGTAGTGAGAGAATTATTTTTTCCAAGGCAATGCAGCCACAGGCCTTTCTTTACCTGAAGATATTGTTGGATTCCTTTGAAATCATTAACATTTTTGCTCCTTTTCTACTGGAGACTTACCCTAATAATAAACTCACATTGCTGTAAGAGGAAAGGTAGGAAATGTTTGTCACTCTGCAGTTTTACCCCTGATCTTTTTGATGTGATTGACTGACAGGACACTTAACTGAGCACTCATAAAAAATGGTCTTTGATTCATGTGGTGTGTAAAATGGTTTAATTACCACTTAGCAGCAAAGCAGTGATGCTGAAATTGCCAACAACTTTACTGATTTTGAGAAAAAAACCCATCCCATGATTTGCACAGTAAAATATGGCAGAATAGTTTTAATAATTCCATTAAAACTTTTTGCATATTTTTACACTTCCTGTGTTCTGTGCTTCAAAGACTTGTAAATCGGATGTGTTGAAAAATGGTAGCAGTAATCAATAACTGTAAAATGGAGGAACCTTAAGAAGCCGACCAAACTGCTTCGTATAAAAGGTGCCTGCAGTAAATTTTACTTCCCTTTGTTTCATAGATACTATCTTCTAATGATGATTGAAATAAATTAATGTTAGCAGTCATATAATAGCATTTTTTAAATTACTAGTTATAAGTGCTATAAGTGGGGTTTTATTTCAAATGAAGTTCAGTTTAGTAAATTTTACTAAAGTGAAAATATCATAGGTACCAAAACCAAGAACTTTTGAGTCTCCAAAACTCTTGAGCTTTGGAAAACACAGCTTAAATTTCCTTTTGTTTTCTGTATATAAAACTAGGGAAAAAATACTGATTTTTTACATCCTCATAGATGTTTCAAATGTAATTAATAACTATTTGATACACAGAAAACTCCTGCAGGAAAAAAAAAAAAAAAACAAAAAACGCTTCAAAATACATCAGCTGCAAAGATTCTGTATTGTACTTGGGTCTCTGTCCTTGCACAGAGCGTATTATGAAATTACAACTTGGTCCAGACATTTGCTTTTAATATTTTTTATTTCTTTTATCAAAGCTTATCCTCTCCTTCCTTGTAACTAAATCATAATGCAGAATTTAGGATAGTGTAGCTTCAAACTTACTTTTCAATGCTCAGAATAATCAGCCACAGAAAAACTTTCAGGTCCTATGAAAGCCAGCTGTTCTCTGGTGGGCATCAGCCTCAAGAAAGGATGAGGCAGGTTGGTTTCTAGATTAATATGAGCACTTAGCAGTTTCTTCTGATTCTGTGCACAGTCAGCAGAGAAGAAGAGATGTCTGGTTTGGATGAATTAGATTAATATTGAAAGATCCATCATAGCGTTTACTGGAATTTAGTTAAATAGTTAAACTATCCTCCTAAGCCCTGTTCCACATAGGCCTTTTAGGTAGAAAACAGAGGTTATCTCTGATCTTTCTTTACACATCAAACAAAACAGGCTTGAGCTTATTTCAAAAGTTTTGCAGATTCTTTTACAACAATGGAAGAACAGTTCTAATGATGTCTTCAACCTTAAAAATACTATTTTGTTAATTTGAAATGGTTTCTGAAGAACCGTAACTGCTGGTCTTTGCAACTTTTTTTTTATTATTATTTTTTTAATTTTTAGCTTCATTATTTAAATCCACAAATTCAGCACTGTTTAAAAACATTATTGGAGCATGCTGAGGAAGTATTTGAGACAAGAATACTCTAGAAGTCTATACAGCTCTAAAAGTGTACGGGTCAAAAAAGCACAATCTATTTTTTGCAGGGATTTTAGTTCTACCTGGTACCTGAGAAGTCAATTTCTTACTCTTTTGGAGTTCACCAAATGACAATAATTAAACCTCACTTTTAATTCCATTATCTGCTCATCTGCTCTCTGTCCTAGAATGCATATGAGTTTCCAGAATATGTGAATTTGAAATATATCAGATAAACGAAAATTAATGAATATGGCTTTTCTGGAACATTCTTACTCAAAATCACAGAAGATAGTAAATAGGTTACTGAATCCTGTAAAATAAGACTGCAAGGGAACTGAAGAAGTTATCTAGGCCTTTCCAGGATCCAAGAGAGAGCACTAAATGTATGTGCTAGGAAGTTCTCGCCTAATTTTAAATTCACAGTCTACTCATGCTTTTGAGCATCTTCTATATGGAAGGGTTTTCTATTATCCTGTTTGTCCTTACTGTAAATTAAACCTATTATTTTCTGTTCTGGCTGCACTAACAGTAGAGAATGAATTATTATGATTCAGATTTCTTATGTTTCTGGAAATTGTTACTTCTATCAGAACTGCCATGTTTCAGACATGTAACCACAGTTAATTAATTTTTTCTTTGGATTTTGTAGATCCAATAGACTTTTGCTGATTTGTCCATGAAAACACTGTGTGAAGCAATGTCAGTGTCATATTAGAATGAAGATAAAGGGAATTTACTGTTTGTTTCCTACTTTTTGCTCTTCTGAAATAAAGGAAACGGGACTGCGGTGTACATGCATAATTGCTGGTCAATGCTTAGAAGTCCCCACTGAATTTTGCACTTCTGTCTTAGATACTATATGAATATATATTTCAGAAGAAAACCCCCAACCTTGGTTCAAAGACTTCAAACAGACGACGAAGACAGAAAGAGAAAGCTAGGCACAGAACAGGAAAATGATATACTCTGTGTTGTGTGTTGGGTCAGCAGCAGGGCTAAGAAGTTGCAAGTGAGCAGGTCTGTTAAGCTGTTACGCACTCACAGGAGGCAAAAATGGTGCTTCCATTCTGCATCCCTTTTCAAACAGATGGGTTTGTCTTCTCTGAAGAATAAATAGCAGCAAAGATATATAGAGCTGTGTTAATGTTACTGAGATAACCTTAACATCTGCTTTCACTTTTGGCTTTCTCATACTATTTGAAATATACTGCAAAAATCTATATACTTTTGCTCTCTGTCTTGCTTTTTAAATTTCTTTTCCAAAGGTGTCAATTAGAAGATGGTGAAAGGTGAACAGTATGGAAACAAAGATTCTAAATCTTTAATATGAAGCAAAATGTTCCACCAATCATTATCCAGAACAGTTTTGAAGACACATTAAAAGCATTCTTCCTAGGAAGTAGGGAAGGAGTAATAAAGTCATATGTTCTGTGGGTAAAGTATTGTCAGATTGCTGCACAGAGCAGTGCAAGGATGAGCGCTGAGAGGTGACTGAGGCAGATCTCAAGCCAGGGTGCTGAGCTGTGAAATGGGACAGAGAATAGAATAGAACTGCAGTCAGGAAATGCAGAGAGCAGAAGCTGGAGGCAGCCTGTGGTTCTTAGGGGTTATACTGTGCCCTGTCAAGAGTGAACTCCTTGAATCCTACAGAGAGGTGTTGCTATACCTCCTGGCAATTGTGAGATTCATCTCTCTCTCTCTTGATTCCTGCACTGTGCTAACAAAGCATCCTTACTGAGGCTCCATCTTTTACCATCTGCCCTGCTATTTTCTTTATTCTCTATGGCACTCTCAGGGAGATGCTGACAGCATTTCACAGAAACAGTCAGATAAAATACTTCTCTGACCAGGGTTGAAAAGGAGAGGAGGGATTTTGAATTGGTGTTGGAAAGGAGAGAACTGTTATTTTATCACAGAGTTACTGCAAGATACCTGAAGTTAAATCTTTTCATTTTACAGAAGGCTTTCTAAAAGAATTTATTTAAACAAAAATCTCAAAGCAGAAATGGATGTCTTTAATGAAAAGAGAATATATATGCTGTTGTTCTCTCTACCTAGCATTTTTCTCTCTTCAGTTCCCAGGGAAAGCTGGCAAATCGTTTTGTGGCAGACTACTTACTGTAGAAAATGCAGGACATTATGCTAGAAGGAAACATGCCCGTCACTAATCTGAACACATACCAGGGTAAATCCAAGAGGTTATTCAGGTCTTCTAGATGAGACCGAAGTGGCAAGGTACTAAATGTTTGTCAGAAGACGATGCTGTTTTCTGAAAAGTAATTAACCTATTTTCCCCTACAGATTACAATTATAGCAATTTGCACAGTGGGCACCCTACCTACTTCATTTTAATGTGGCTGTCTTACTTTCTTCTAGGCTTACAATAAGTACAGTATCAATAGAAGCTTTAAGAGAATTGCTATATTTGTATTTATGCATAGCCCTATATTTGATAAGTGTGGAGTGATTTTTGCATTGATATGAGTTTATGCAACACTCAAAAGTTTCCATAGAGAGAGAGTAGGTGCTGTAAAAGTGTTAGCTATTATGATGGCAAAAATTAAAAGAAAAGGAGAAATTTTGTGTCTTCACTTTGTTTTCTGTTTTAATTTTAAATTGAAAAAACCAGAAAGCAAGATCATGGAAGACTCTAAAGACCCCTGAAATGGCAGCCTTTTATCCAAAGGGTTATCATGCTCATTGGAATCTAGATTTGTGAATTTTTGGAGTTGTTAAAAACACTGAAATTTGGCTTGTTGCTGAGTGTTAGCTGTGAGACGTGGAGCAAACTAGGCATGTGCATCTCCCCCAGGGCAATGATGAAGACTATGAAGTTGAGCTCTTATCCACCAGATCTGGGCCATGTCCTAGCAGAAACAGTCCGTATTAGAAATTTTGAAAGACCATTATTCTGCAACTATTTAAAAAAAAATACCTGTCTGAATTAATGAAATTTGTTGCACTTTTCCCCCAGGTTTTATATGTGTGTGTGAATTAATGTTTTAAAATTTTAGTTGTGTGACCATGCATATGTAAGAGAAAAAATGCTATAGAAAATTGACTTCCGCTTTTTGCAGATTACGAAAATTACAAAATTTTCAACATTGTAATTTCTTGACACTGTACCTGTATCTTAAGAAGTTTTTTGTAGCTCTTACTTCATATAAAAGAAAATTCATTCTCTGTAGAGAATACTAACCATTGATTTTCATACGAAAAGCCATTTTAGATATTTTCGGAACTCTTGATTCTGTGCAGCCGCAAAATACGGATTTTTTAATTCTCTTTTTCCCTCATGAAGCAGAAACATCTCACAGCAAGTCTTTAAATATGTAGTAATGCTTTTCACTTTGCTAGAAAAATTTCTGAAGTTTGAAGCATCTAAAATGTCTGTAAAGATGCTTGCTCATGTTTATGTCTTAAATCTTTCATTATTTGCATCTAAAATACATGTGGCAGAAGAATTCAAACTAAAAAGAAGTCCATAGATATTAGAAGTGCAGTTGATGGAAATGTATCTGATGGTGTAAGGTGGTCACTTCAGATTGTTGATTATGCATGCTCAGAAAGAAATTTTGCATTAAAAAATGCCGTGAAGTGATTTCAGAAATTATGGAATTATTATTCAATGCACATTTCTTTGTCTCAGTGTTTAGACAGAGTTCTTTATAGATCTTTCTTTTGCAAAACAGTTGTAAAAAGGAAGCCATCTTTTCCAATAGTAGCAATTTTCCTAGATTTTGCAGTGCAAGCATTAAAAAAAGATATACAGAGGATGTGTTACTTTAATAATATCAGCTTCTGTAAAATCCTGCAAAGACAAAAAGTTCAGATCAGTAAGCTATGGGTATACAGAAGCTTTTTAAATATTTTCACATGCAGAGATTTATGTGCTGTTTGTCATAATCCTTTCTCTAGATAAACAAGTTACATAAATTACCCATTTCTTCTCCCGATCAAAACCTGGTTGCTATGTCCAAATAATGCTACTGTTCCTCAGAAGGGTAGCATTACATTATATAGTGACTGAATGGAGCAGCGTTTGCACTTAAAGGGACTGTCTCTCACCTTATGACGTGGCTTCCAACGGAAAGAAGATTGTTCTTTGCAAGTGGCCCTCGATGTCAAAATACGATGTTTATAAGAAATGAAATAAATGAATGTAAATACATTGAATTGCCATTAAGACCATCAAATCAGACTTTTTAGTCTGTTTGTCTTTCCTTTTCCCTTTTTAGTATCACTCCTTCTTTATAGGCAAGATAGCTTTAATGGAAATTTTATACAAAGTGGAATATGTTAGAATTTAGATTAGGTCATCTTACTTTTCTGTGTAGTGGATTGTTCAGTAACATTCAAATTGAACTATTAAGAATAAGACTCTACAATGTATTTTGGATTTTTGATTTCAGTTTATCATATTCTGTACCTTAGTCAAACCAAAATACATTTCCATTTCAGACTGAATTCCTTTTCTAGTTGTGATTTGTGTGAGCTGAAGACAATGACAGGAATGATGGTGATAAAATAAATGCAAACATAATGTAAATAACAGATTCTACTGATGAAACAGATTCTTACATATTTTGTCCTTCAAGTTCATACATAAAACTTCATATTTTTCCCTTCCTTCAGAGAACTTTTCGGTATGATGTAGCACAGCATATTTCTAAATCCTCAATGGACGTTTAAAATTAGTGCAGTATGGACTGCAATAACCTAAGGGCTGTCTAACCCTCAACACCTGTTTTGGCACTCCTTCAGTAGTTGAGTCCCAAATAGTGTGCATTTGGAGAGTTAAACCATGAAACATCACAATTCTTGGTTTGCAAACAATTACCTCTAGTTGCTTTTTTAGAATCACAATGACATTGACAGCTGTGTGAGTCAGAGTAGTCCTTGAAGCCTACATGAACATGGTACTGCATGAAGAATCATAAGTACAAAGACCGTGTAGGGCCAGCAGTGACTTGCATCCCAGTCATTCCATCCCTGCTTGCAGACAGCAGTGTTGGTCATTGCATTTGGTTTCATGAAAAAAAGGCTAAATCAGATTTCTATTCATGCTTTAGTTCTAACCAGGGCCTCTCTGCCTGGATTAGATTTTGTTTGACATCTTCCAGACTCTGTAATACAAGAATTGTTATTGAGCATGGTATCATGGGCCAAGCATAATGGAAAACTTGATAAAGAACTTTTGGAAATACCAATTTTAGCTTCACACACTTGAAAGAATGAAAAATATATGAGTGATTGAACAGCTGAGTTCTGGATCATCTTCAGCACAGGCATAGAAGTTCTGAAGTTGGAAAAGCAACTCTCTGTTGATCTCTATTTGTTTCAGTAGAAGCTTATCTATTCCATATAAACTTGAACACGTCAAATGTTATGTGGACATGTAGTTGTTTCTCAACTATAGAAAAGATTAATGAAATAAAAAAATTAGAAAATCCATACTCTGTGTTAATAGGTATTCTGTTTAAATATGTCTACATGATACAGTTTGAAAGCACTGCTTCCATCTTAAAAGCACATTTTGAACATTTACCATATAGTATTGACTGCTCATGCACTTTAGAGTGTCATTTCTTTATGATAAATAATAGTTGAGAATCTGTTTTGGTTAGACTTTGGCTATCTAGAGCTGTTCAGAAGTATTGCAAAAATATGAAATATGCCTGGCTTTTTTCTTGTATGGAGTGTTTAGATTGTAAGAAATGCATTTTTTTGGTGGATGCCAATACATTTGCATATTTTTAGATTATAAATAAGTGGTCTATAATGAAGCAACACTTTACTAAAAATCTACTGAAAGCTACACAGCTCAGGTATTAAACATATGCTTCCATAAATGTCTACACTGACAAGACTGCTATTGGAAAAAGCAGAAAACAACTATTTGCCTCTGATTTCCTTTCTTTAAATTTCATTATTTTTGTGTTTATTTGCCATCTCACAGTAGTCCGCAGAGTCTGGGGAACAATAAATTGTCCTGTAAGAGAAAAAACATGGTAGAAAAGAACTCTCAGGTACTGCTTTCCCCTGTCTGTGCAACCATGTGTGAAACACTACTGTATCCTATAGCAATCGGTTTCTGTTAGAAACCTGCAATCTGTCTTTTCCATTTAGACATTTTCTCTTGAGAACATGAAGCTTTTTTTTTTAATTCCCTTTAGGTTTCTGTAATTCTTTTTTTTTACTTGTCTGGAGGGGGCAAATACACAGGAAGGATAGGCTTGTATCATCAAGTTGTTCGTGTTAAACTTTCCTTTATCTTAACTCCAAACAAAAATACCTGCTGTCATATATTGCATTTGGTTGCAGAATGATTATCGTTAAAGAAAATACAGAGTAATATTTAAAAAGGACACCAGCTCTGTTCAAATTACATCAGGGATTCCATAACAGTTTGCTATAAATGGTTTACATTAATTTTGCACTATATTTAGAAATTTCTACATCTCAACTCTAAGAAGTTCAGAAGGGTTGAAGATTTTACCAGTATATTTACTGTTCTACAAGTCATTTTCTGAAATGCTTTGATTACATTAAGATTAACTACTGTATTGGTGGAAGTCTGCATCACTTTGAAAATGAAAAAACAGACCTTTTACTTGAAAAAAAGGATTTTTTAAAAACTTACACTCCAGAAATTTGCGTCTTTACAATACTAATGATCGTCTAGATTGTCATGCTGTGTTACTCCTGTTGTATCTGGAAATGCAGTCTGTTTTATAGCTTCTGAAGATAACAGCTAATCGTGATGCCTCTTTGTCTTCCCTATAGTCTACTGTAATTTTTAATGGCTCAATTATTGCTTTACTTCTTGGTCTACTGAAAACATAGAACATAATATTTTCTGAAACCCAGAAAATACCATTGGTTTCTCATACACTTTGCATCATTCTGCCTGAAACAGAATTATTTTAATTCAGCATTCTCACTTTGTTTCTTAAATATACAAATATATATTCTAATAGCTTTCTAATGAAATAATACTACCTTTACATAATTTTATTTTTAAATCTAAAATATTATACTTTCCTTCTTGATTTCCAATGTGCAAGCGTAAAGACTAATCGATTTCCTATACCACCTGATGTCATCCACGTTTAATTTAAGTAGCTCCTGGTTTTACCTGAGGTGGGTTGAATTTGGCTTAAGTAGTTAAAAGTTCTAATCAAAATAAATTCTCAAGAATTCACTTTTGAAAAATGTCACCTTTTGTAGACATTCTTTTTAAAATCTTTTCCTTAAATTGCAGAGGTGAGCCACCTCAGCTGAAATCCATCTAGTTCTGGGGAAAATAAAAGGACAAAAAAAAGTGAAATCACAGACAAATGAAATAGTGTTTCTATTACCAAAAAATATTTATAATTACATCATCATAATCTTTGCTGTACTAACTTTTCATTAACTGTTCATCTCTTAGTTCTCAGGAAGACTCCTACTTTCAATAAATAGATTATAAATTGAGTTATATATCAACCTCTAGAAATTAGGTAATAATCCCATCAAATAGCTATGTCATTGCCCTAGAATTTTTGAAAAATAAGAAAAAAGTAATTGAGAATTATTTTTTCACTTTAATGATAAGCTTTGCTGTGCCTTAAATATCAGTGGAAAGATTGAGAATGCATAGTCTGTCTAGTCAGGAAGGAACTTCCGGTTCATGGCTGCTCACAATGTTTGTTTTCTGTGAGTGAATGTGTCACAGGAGCTTTATTTTCTCTGCCTTTTTCTGTAGAACAGTCGACTTAATGCTGTCATCCAAAGTGCTCTGCAGACAGATACAGAGTGTCTTTCAGAGAAACCATGTGACAGTCTTCTTGGAGGATTGTATTCCCTCTACACAAAACCTTTCAGCACCAAATTGTTTGTAGTGCCATACGAAAATGCTTGGGTTTTCAGCGAAAATAGAAACTAAGAAAAGAGCATATTTGACTTGAGTTATTCATTCCAAAGGCAGAAGTAATAGTCCTGATGAAATGAATTATCTGTGTGACATGCCAGCTGAGTTCACTCTCAACTTCCCTCATAGCTTGTATTCTCTGATATAGTGGCCCTCAAAGTTCTGTGTTATCTTTGATTTCTGTGAAAAGCCTGAAGAAAGGTTATGTTAGCCTTTTGCAATTACTAGCACAGAGATCACTTTTTTTGCCAACATATCAAAGACTTAAGTGAAAAAAGACATATTCAAGGAATTGCATATTTTTGTTTAATGCCCACTACAGTATCTATCTGTATTGAAAGTGGCAACAACTTTAATGTAGTGGGCTTGTGACTTATCACTGCTGTGTGCTGTGTGTATTTTCTCTGAAAAAACTAAACTCCACATTGATAGGAATTTTGGGATTTAAATCCGTAGTCAAAGAATGTAGCAAATAGATATTTTTTTTAACGAATATGCCTTTTCTAAATTTTGTCCAAATAATTCTTATTGTTCAAGATATTCAAGAAGGGGAAGAAAAAAATAGAGAGCAAAATGTTTCTGGAAATAAAGACAAAAGACTCAGCTGTGGATCACTCACATTAAAAGGTTAAAACTCATCTGTGCTTAATTATAGCCAAGATCTTAAAACAGGTCCTGTCTGCAAAATAGATCATTGCAGACTCACTTGCATATTATTATACTGAGTATCTCTCTGCATAAATAATTTAGTCTTCTGTGGTTGGAGACAATGTATGGTGAATTCTGTCTCTATTCTGTAGCCGAGACAGTAATGACTTACTGTCATCAAAGACTCATGTCTTTGCTTTGCTCTTAAGAGGTTCAGTCATCAAGATCAAGATCAATAATGGATTAAATACATTTTTGGAGGGAACAGTTCAGTACAATTTTGAATCCATCCCGCGACAGACTATCCTGTATGGTTTTCACTACACAAAGACACAAATAAAAATAAAACTTTGCCTTGGGAGAGAAACCTGAAACGTGATGAAGTTTCATTGATTGGGAACATGCAGACAGTTTGTCAGCTGAACGAGTGTGCTGCCAAATCCCATCTGCCCTACTAATTATAACACAGGTTTTTGTATTAAGAGTGTGGCAAAATTCTAGAACAAAATATGTGAGTGACCATATTGGTCAGCTGGTTAAGTCTCATACAGAAGTGGAATTTTAGGAAACCATGGTGTCATTTGGATAATACCAAAGTCATCTTGGCTGTCTGGGGTTTTTTGGCCTCCTAGTGTAGAAAACTGTATATTGATTGTCACAAACCTCTACAATTTCAGTGCCATATGAACATTAAAGCATTCCATTTGACACATACTCTTCAAAAGTAGGAAAATAATAGAAAGTGTATTTTTACAGAATATTTGTCTCTTAAAATGTAGTTAGTACTTTTCCACAACATCCATCATATTTGTAAGAATCCCATCTGATTTCAAAATCAGGCACAAAATGAAGTATTTTACTACCAGGAATTAATTGAAGATAAATATTAGAGGTTTATTTTTTATTTGATTGTTTTTATTTGTTTGTTGTTTGTCTTTTTTAAAATTCTTGTTCTAAAAGAGAACACAGTACAAGTTCTGCCAGTCAAAACTGAAACACCACCAAGCAAATGTCGTGCTATTCCTGGAATCTATGTGTTTCTGACAAACTTTGCTGTGGCTTACTAACACAATCATGAATGCAAAACAGTGGAACCTGAGCCAGACCATCTTATGACAGCGTGCTGCTAACACTTGTTATGATTTTATGTGCCTGAAGTCAGTTTAGGAGTGCTGTAGCTGTTCTATCACTAATTTTCCAGTCTCAAAATTAGTTTGGAAACAAAACATCCAAACAAAAGAATAACAAAATACACTCTTATTTATCATTTGGCATTTTTTTGCCTTCAGTGAACTGAAAGCAATCATTGGCCATATCTTTATTCTTACATGCTCATGTCAGTAGTTAGTTCTTTTCCCTTGTCCTTTTTAAAATTGAAAAACAACCCCAAATATTTTCTCACCAGATACAGAAAGTAATAAAATACTGGAATTAGAGGATAACTGTTTATACAGATATAGTAGCATTTGTTAGATACTAATTTTTTTTTTATGTAAAATTATCATGTTCCTTATGGATGGTTAATGTGATCTTGTGAGAATTGCTGATTAGATCTTCATTATTATATTATCCATTATGACACCCTTCTTGGTTACAGGGAGTCAACTGGTGATTTTACTGCTGTGTCTAGTCAGGTGTTCTTCACAGTCACATTACACAATGCCCAAAAATAGGCATGAGCCAAATTAATACTGGAATTGTAGAAATTTGCTCAGTGTCTTCTTAAGAGAACTATTAAAAATAAACTATTGGTATCTTGCATCATATTACAGTAATAGAGAGAAACTTGTCAAAGGTATTTTTTTCTTGAATCCTTTCTTCCTGAAATTTTAACCTCATTCATCCCCATAATGATATCAGAAGTGTATTTGATGCGTTTTTCTACCAAAACCAAGTTTGTTATTTATTGTATGGACAGAAGAGTGTTTTTTCTAAAAACTACAGTTTAAAAAGCAGATGACCTGGAAATTTACATTAATGCATTTCTAAATAAAAATACTTATTTCATGATACCTTTAAATTTTATAGAATCCTTTTATCATTATACCTTTAGTCTGTCCCGTTATCATCTCAACTTTATTTGAATGTTTTTATAGAAACTTTTGCATAGGTAAAAGTAGCTGCAAGTTGGTAGATTTCTATTTTCCTTGCAGAATTATGAATATATTTAGATGAAGGCAAAGCAAGATCAGAAGCATTTATGTAAGCAATAATGTATTTTGGTAGATAAGAATAATAGAATTTAGAAATCCAAATAAAAAAGTGAGACATCAACTCTGTTCCTTTCTTTAGCTGTTGTTTGCCTTGCAATTATCTTTATACCTCCACACAGCTTCAATAAGTATGTTGAAAAAATCAGGAATTATTCATATATTTTCACTGAAATAATTTCAAGGAGAATGTTTCAGATTGGCCTGGTTTATGTTTACAGAAAACAATTAAATATGTATCCATTTCCCCCCAAAATTGTGAAGTTAGAGATGTGTTCTTCCTCAATAGCAGCTGTTAATATTTTTAAGGGATACTATATCTCAAATCAACAGATAAGCTTAGAGACACAGGAAAGAGCTAATGACAAAGAAAGACTTATATCAAAGACCTCAGCCAGTCTAAAAGGCTGCAGGACACCTCCTGCTTTCAAGTGCTTTGACCTGGGAGGTGACCTGAGAAGGTATTTGTGTTAGCATAGATGTGTGATCTCACCAACTGAAGAGAGACTCTTTGTTTTAAATACTAGGCTTATGGTTATCTCTTCGGAGTCAGACCATCAAAGAAAGCAGAGAAAGAGACCTAGAGACTTAGTTTTAATCTCTGATGATTCTTAGGGATGACACCAAGACCTCCACAGTCTTCAATATGACAGCAGTTTTGACTTAGAGATTCCTTGTTAGTCCTTATATTTACTTCTGATAGTCTAACATCTTGCATAATTAGCACAATACTTGACAGTATAAAAAAAAAGTTAGAAGTTGACCAATCTTTTGCAGTTAAAAAAAAAAGAAAAGAAGTATTAAGCTTCTTCCTTTTTCTTCCTTTTCCTTTCCTTTTTCTGTCTTTCTCCTGACCTATATTATCCAGTTCTGACAGGACAGGAACTTTGAAAGATTTCTATGCATTGTGCTTTTAAAGAAAAAGATGAAATCTTCCCCTCTGTTGTTGGAATGAACTGATCTTGGTCACCAGTGTAGGCTGTAATAAAGTATAGCACTACATTTTTTACTTTCTATCTTCCATTGTATGGTATTATTTTCCTGATGACAAGTGTTCTGATTTCAGGGAAAAGAAGCTGACAGCATTTTGAAGTCTTTTCTCCCACATTTAGAATTCGAAGAGCATGTGCAGCTAAAGTATATGAAGCTCAGGTGCAGCAAGAGTCTAAATTCTCGCTCTGTGTTTGCTGCCAACTTAGGTAGGAAATGTTATTTTCCCAAAGTCAGAGTTGAATTGAGTGCTTCTGAGATAGTTTGTTATGCCTCTTGGTATAAGCAATTAAATTCATTAAAATTGTTATGGCAGGATAACTGAGAGCAGAAATTTTCCAGTTCTCTGTAAATTGAAATATGCTCTTACACAACATAGAATAAGCCTTATGAGAACAATAATTCGGTATTCTTCATGATCATGATCTTTGATAGGAATGTTTATAAGATAGTCTAGATGAGCAGGAGAAGTTGTGGAGAAGACACAGGCTGATGGCAACCAGCCATGGTCAGATTAAACTTCTATATTTAATAAACCTGCAGACAACTCAATGATTAGGAAGCTTGGATGTAATGAACAGTTTGTGCCCATGTTTATAAAGAGTAGACTAGCCACTCAATGGAAAAAGACAAAATTATATAACTTAAATTTAACTACTTATACTGCAATGTAGTTAGAAATAGGCTGTATATTTCCATTGAATAATTTAAGAAATAATCAAGGATATTTGTAATTAGTATACATTCAGTCCCTCCAAGTGGATACTTAGAATAATTTTTTTAAATTATGTTTTCTAGACAATGTGGAATGAAAAAATATGCAGTATGGTGAGATAAAATGGATGCAACAAGTAATTCAGATACAAAATATCTTTTACCATTTCTTTGGAATTTCAGGGAAAAAAATCAAATTAAAGTTGTTCAAATGTTAGTATAGCTCATTTTTCAGACTAAAGAAATTGTTATTGTGAATAAAACTATTCCATCTGTGCTCAAATAGTAGCCTTTAGGGTTTAAAACTGGTTTGGTGTAGAAGGAATACTAAAATGCAACAAAAAGCCTTACCACCTCCTTGAAAATGCAAACACATGCATACATGCAATTCCAAAAGCTTTCTCAGTTAAACATAAGAGAACTGTTTCCATATTTTTGGTTTAGATTCAAGATTTTTATTCCACTCTGACCTTTGTGTTCCCTTATAGGTACTCTAGTCTTTGGGAATATGAAACCCTGCTACTAAATTCAAAACATAAAATGAAGAAATGCAATCCCATTTGAAATCAAATTAAATTAGATTTCATAAATGTGGCATGCTTTTGAATCGCACAGAATGAGGTTGGAAGGAACCTCTGGAGATCATCTTGTTCAATCTCCCTGTTCAGCTAAAGATAATAGGAGGTAGTTACCCACAACCACATCTAGAGGAGTCCAAGGAGGGCAACTCCATGACCTCTCCAGGCTACCTCACAGTAAAACAGTGTTTCCTGATGTTTCATCCTGTATCACCTGTATTTCAGTTTGTGTCCATTTCATCTCATCCTTTTACTGTGCACCACTTGGAAGACTCTGGCTCTGGCCTCTTACATTCTCCTTTCATCTACTTGTATGCATTAATAAGGTCCCCTTGAGCCTTATTTCCTTCAGGCTAAACAGTTCAAGTTCTTTCAGCCTTTCCTCATATGTTAACTGTTCCAATCCCTCAGTTATCTTAGTGGATCTTCTGGATTGGACTGTCTCCAGTGTATCCATGTCTCTCCTATACTTGGGAACACAGGTGTGGGCTGAATAATGAGGTAGAATCATTTCCCTCAACCTACTGGCAACACCCCTCCCAAGGCAGCCCAGCCTACCCTTCACCTTCTGTGCCAGTGCACACTGGTGGCTTGTGTTCAGCCTGTGTCCACCAGGACCCTCCAGTTCTTTTCTGCCTGGCTGCTTTCCAGCTGAGTGGCCCCCAGCATGTACTGGTGCTTGGAATTGTTCCTCCTCAAGTGCAGGGCTTTGCATTTCAAAGACCCAGAGAATCTGTCTGGTTGGAAGTGACCACAGCGGTCATCTGGTCTAGCCACGCTGCTCAAGCAGGGTCATCCTAGAGCACATGGCACAGGACTGCATCCAGATGATTCTTGAATGTTTCCCGTCAGGGAGACTCCACCATCTCTTTGGACAACCTGTTCCAGTGTGTGGAGCTTCAGAAGGTTTCTGTCAGCCCGTTTCTTCAGCCTGTCAAGGTGCCTCTTGATGTCAGCGTGACTGTCTGCTAAACAGGACTAGACTCAGTTTTCAATCCACCTCATTATCTGCTTAACCAGCCCATACATCACATCTCATGTTGAGTTTCAAAGGCCTTACTGCACTCCACTGCTATCTCATCATCCACAGGCCAATCACCTCATCACTGAACTTTGTCAAGTTGGTCAAGAATGACTTCGTCTTGTGAAACTCTGCTGTGACCACTCCTCATGATTTTTATTTTTGTCCTTAATATACCTGGAAATGGTTTCCAGAAAGGTGCCCCTCACCTTCCCAGCAATCAAAGTGATGCTGGCTAGCCTGTTGCCTGGGTTCTTCTTCTTACCGTTCTTGAAGATGGAGGTGGCACTTATTTTATCCAGTTTTCAGGCACTTCTCTCTTGAGATAGAATTGGACATTTCCTGGGATCTCTAAACAGATTTTGGTATCTAGCTAAATGGAGCATCTCAGTAAGTGGGTAGTAACGTGAAAACAAAACCCACAAAATTTTGAAATAGAGAGACACTGGATTATGATTTCTTATTCCAAAACACTCAGTCTTGAGAACAAAAAACTTTGAGAAATCAATTTTTTGTTTGTGTAGTTGTAAGGTTGTTTTTTTTCCCCCCAGCATATTATTAGCCAAAGCTAGGGGCTTGTGGTCTCCTTCGGAGGTGAGTAGTAGGGAAAGAGCTTAGTGATTTCGAGCCATATATTCGCTACTATATGCACATTACTTTGATATAAATTTCAGATAGCAAAGAAAACAAAAGAAAACTGAAATTCAGGCTCCAGTGTGAGTAAAGAGATCTTTCTGTTTCTGTGTTAGTGAAACAATATCCAAGATTGATAGAGGTTAAATATAAAATTACAACAGCCTGTTCCAACTTCTATTTGTATTCATATTTTTAACACTAAACATACTGGTTTTACAGGGTTAGATGTGAACAGAATTGTCTAGTATGGAAATACAGTACTAATAACTATATTTTGAATTTGAGGTGTAATGGTGGTATTCTTTGGTTGCCTTGTACCTGTTTACTTTCATCATGATTTCTGTCTTTGTCTAATAAAAAATGTATATAGCTCAAGCTGTTGATGTGGTTGGCATCTGTTTCAAATTCATTTTTACTGACAGCAAGCTGCTGCTGGTGAGCACTCAGCCTTTTTATCATCAGAAATACAGAGACTGGCATTCCTGTCATTGGTCTTTATTTTACTCTGGAATTCTGCATCAGATGTACTGCACTAAAACCTGTGATAGATGACAAGCATGACAGAATATGCGTTACAACTTTTCTAATTATAATTTTTAAACAATACTAGAATTTATTGACAAGCTATCATAACAAGTGTAGAAATGCTAAATAACCCTTGGCAATGGCTAAGCTCTAAATCTCATTTCCAAGATTATAGAATATCTATGCATATTTACATAGATATTTCAGAAGTTATTATAAGTGACAGAATAGTTTAAAAAATCCAAGTATTTGACTGTTAGTAGTACGACCCATTTATCCTTATCTGTACTACAGTATGTTTTCTTTTTATGCATCATGACAGAAGGGAGAGTGTATGTATGTGTGTATGGCGTAAATGTGCATGTAAACCATCCATGCATATATTTCATTAGATACACATTTAGACTTTGGGTTCATGAAGTTGGAAGCACTTTCTTAAGTGTTCCATTGTTTGAAGAGTCATTTTCCCCCAATTCCTGCACTATATGAAGTAGGATATTGGGGATTAGTTTAGGTGAGGTTGTTTAGCATAGTATAGAATAAAAAAGGCATGTTCTTTGTGATTTAAAATACTACTGCCATTTTATATTCGTGAAAATGATGGTCTTTCCTATTCACTTTCCTACTATTCCGTTTTCTGTAGAGACACTTCCTTTTGATAGGATTCATTGCAAGGAAACCCTGTATTTTTTTAAGAACACCCCTAGAGAGTCACTTAGTTTATGGTGTCTGAGAAAAATAGCAAATGAATGACAGTGGGTTGGAAGCAGTATTTGGAGGTGAATAGTATGTATTTATGATCTAATAGCTATTATACAAGGACTTTCTCCCTCTGGGTGAAGAATCTTTTCTAATATCCAACCTAAACCTCCCCTGGCACAGCTTCAAGCCATTCATTTGGGTCCTGTCACTGGGCACCACAGAAAAGAGATCAGTGTCTGCCCCTCGTCTTCCCCTCACAAGGAAGTTGCAAACTGCAATGAGGTCTCCCCTCAGTCTTCTCCAGGCAGAACAACCCAAGGGACTCAGCCACTCCTCACACAACTTCCCCTCAAGGCCCTTCACCATCTTTGTTGCCCTCCTTTGGATGCTCTCTAATAGTTTAATAGTTTTATTATATTGCATCGTCCAAAACTGACCCTCAACACTCAAGGTGAGGCTGCCCCAGTACAGAGCAGAGCAGGTTGCCCTGTCCCAGGTGCAGAATCCAGCACTTTCCCTTGCTGAACTTCATATGATTAGTGATGGCCCAATCCTCTAATTTGTTGAGGTCTTTCTGCAGGGCCTCCCTGCCTTTGAGGGAGTCAACAGCTCCCCCCAGGTTTGTATCATTTATGTACTTGCTCAGTATCCCTTCCAGTCTTGCATCCAAGTCATTCATGAAGATGTGGGAGAGAATTGGGCTGAGGATGGAGCCCTGCTGAACCCCACTAGTGATAGGTTGCCAGATTGATGTCACATTTGTAGGGATTCAACTGGAGCAGCAGATCCTACACAATTTTAAGTTTGACTTGGACTTGATCATTCTTGTAGTTGTGGTCCTCCAGCTCAGGGAACTGAGACTCACTTGGTCTGTCATCAGTATTGAAGACAGAGGCAAAGAATGTGTTAAACACCTCTGACCTGTCCATAGTCCCCTTTGTGAGGTGACCATCCTCATCCTGTAATGGGCTAGTGTTATTTCTTAACACTGCTTTTTGCCACTAATATATTTGAAAAAAACCTTTTAAATGTTCACCATATTTTCGGCCAGCTTAATCTCCAACTGAGCTTTGACCGGACAAATTTTGTCTCTGTAGTGGCAAGCAGCATCTCTGTATTCTTCCATGACACCTGATCCTGCTTCCGCTGGGCTACACCTTCCTTTTTGCCTTATTTCCAAGAGAAGATTCCTGGCCAACCAAGCTGGCCCTTTGCCTCACCTGCTTGACTTCCCACATTTGGGAGTTGCCTGCTCCTGTGTCCTTGAGAGGTAATGCTTAAAAAGTGACCAGCACTTAATGACCCCTGCACCATCAAAAACATTTTCCCAGTAACCTTACTTAATAATTGTCTGAGCAGCCTGAATCTGCTCTCCTCAAGTCCAGAGTTGAGGTTTTGGTGGCACATTTCCTCCTGTCAACAGGAATTTTAAACTCAGTGGCTTCGTGGTTGCTGTGGCCAAGATGGCCACCAATCTCCACTTCCCTTATGAGATCCTCTCTATTGACAAGCAATAGATCAAGCAGGGCATCTTTCCAAGCCAGCTCCCTTAGGAGCTATTCCACAGAGTGGTTATCCAGTTTTTTTCTTTAATCTTCTGGCCTAGGTTGTAGCAGCTGTGTGGTACTACCAGATAATTTCTGGCAAGTTGAAGTTCCCCAGAAGATCAAGGGCAATTGACTTGGAAGCATCCCTTAGTTCCTCATAGAATAATTTGTCAGCATAATTGTTCTGGCTGGAAGGTCTATAGTAGACTCCCACAAAGATATCCACATTATTTGTTTTCCCCTTGATTCTTATCCAGAGGCTCCCAGCTGAGCCATTGCCAACTGTGAGCTCCGTACATTCTACCATTACATACAGTGCCACCCCTCCACCTCTTTTTCCTAGTTATCCCTCCTGAAAAGCCTGTAACCATCCAACAGGGCACTCCAGTCACAGGACTCATCACAGGTTTCAGTGATGCCACTGATATCAAATCTCTTGGACTGGACCAAACCCTTGAGCTCCTCGTATTTAATTCTTCATGCTGTGTGCATCAGTGTAGAAACAGGATCTCTTTGCTCTTCCTTACCAGCTACTGAGTCTGTTTGCTGCTGCTAGTGGCTGGTCTTGGATGGTCAGAGCGGGGCCCTCTCTGCTGTGCCCTGCCCGTTTGCCTGCTCCTGGTGTGCCACACCGTCACTGCTGTGTCATGCTCCTGTTTGCCCTGCTTTGGGTCANAGCCCTTTCTGCTTGCCCTGCCTGCACGCAGTACCATGCAAAGTGCTTGCAATGCCACACCCTCTCTGCTGTGCCCTGAGCGTTTGCCTGCTCCTGGTGTGCCACACCGTCACTGCTGTGTCATGCTCCTGTTTGCCCTGCTTTGGGTCACTCACACTCCTTTGGAGTCAGCTTCCTCGGTTGCTGTCAGCACCACCCTCTCTTTGCCTGGTTGGCTGCTGTGGACTTCCATGTTGTGATAAGGCTTGGGCATGTTGGTTCAGTTCCTGAACTCAGAAACCTTCCTGTACAGCTCAAAGTGATAGTAATAAATGAAAAATAGTTTAATTTTCAATGCAATCTTGCCAGCTGTTACAAGACATTTTGCAAAACCACCTGATTTTTGGCATGAGGAGCTTTCTATGGTTCAGACATTTTAGTTCTCTCAGCAACCCAGTTTTGGTTTTGATTAGAAATATTGAAATAGAAACTGCAAAGCTGGTGCAGCTCTACAGAACAGTTCAACAACCTGTTCACAATCTGCTGAGGTATTATTAGTTGGAGAAGAAAATGGCAGAATCCTGTCTGAGAGCCATAATTAGATGTTAGTCTGTATTTTTCAAAGAACATGGGATTTGCTCCTACTAGTTGCTACCGAAATGAGATGCCTGTTTTTCTAAGGAATGGGGCTTGTCTAGTGGATTGGGTCGCCCTTTTAGTACATGCTAGTATATGCTCCAGAAGTCAGGGCAGCTTCTTGTTTAGTTTCCTGGTTTGTCTCATTTGTCTTCTAGAAGGTGATCTGGCATTTTCAGAATTTCTTCAACTGACATATGAGTGCTACATTTCCCTACTTGCTTCAAATGTTTTATTCAAACTGTCTAGCTATCTAAAATTATTTGGTTCTGACCTAGCCTCTGCTAGTAGTTTTATGTACTCAACAAATATCTACTTGAACATGATTTCTGCTCTACTTTCTCACCCTTATGTCCCTCCTTCAAATGGCATAATGAACCTTGTAGAGAACAACCTTAACCAAATCACCCCTGACACCTTTGTGCTCTCAGAGCATCTTCGACACAGACTTTGTTGTGAGCACAGGACTCCGAGGTGTTCAGAGAGGTACCACAAACGACTCCTTTCTGCAGTGAGGGGAGGAGAGTCTGTCAGGAAACATACTTGAGAAAATCCCCAAAGAGAAAAGGAAGAACTTCAATTGTTTCTGTGGAGAGTCATGTTTCCTATATTCCATGTGCTTACCACCAAGCAGAAATAGCACAAAATGGGAAGAGGTGAAAACTAAATACGATTTAAAAAGGCAACACTTGATTATCCAATTGAAGTAACTTAAAGGTAACAAAGTCTCAGTTTTCTGGCAATATAAATATGTGGAAAATAAATTATCATAGATAGTAGTGATATATTAGATTGGTTTCAATGAAACAACTAATTTACACAGGCTGACAGATCAACATGTGAGGAAACAAAAAAGGGGAAAAAACCCAAAGCAGTCTTAACTCAGTTTTCTAAGCAATATATTGTGTCAAAAAAAGATAGTATCTATTGCTTTCTTAAATATTTTGCAGGACTTCTATAGTAGTACTTGTGTCTGGGTTGGTTGAAAATATTCAGGGAAGTTTTAAAACCACCTCTGCTATTGTTCATCTAATTGATAATAGCTCTTTTTTTGTGGATGAAACATTTTAATCAAAACATTTCCAGCACAGTGGACTGCATTTCACACGAGCTATTTAAAAGGCACAGCCTTGTCATTTCAGGAAATGCATTCAGGCTGTAAATACTTAGTGAGTAGAGGTACGTCCCTGCATTTCCTGGTAAGATGTCTTAGAAGCAGATACTCATACCCCAGTGTTTGCTTTTAACCAGCTGTACACTTGGCATGCTAGCAGTGCTTTTGCACACTCACATTGTCATCCCATTCCCAGGTACTTGACTTACTTCACAGGAGTGGAAGACTAATTATTATTTTTTCTAAATATAGACCATTTGAGTAATTAGACCTTTGCAGAGAAAGAAACAAGTAGAGGGATTAACAAAAATCTGAGAAAGACTGGAAGTAATAATCTCTAAGTGCTGCACAGTGCTGCATAGGAAAGCAAAAATCTGTAAAAGAAGGCTTAGAAACCACCAGGAAAGGAAAAAATGAGAAAGCTTAATTTGTTTCTCTGATGGGAGGTCAAAATTACTGGAGATATGACTAGCATAAGTTGCTATGGGAACTGTGGAAGAGAATGAATTTTGGAATGGCAGGATAGAGATGGACAGATGTGGAGGTGACATTTGCTCACGAATTTTGCATCACTGTAAGAAGTGTGTCAATACCATGAATTCTAATTGACTCAAATGACTTATCCATTATGATAGACTCCATACTTGCAAACCTTTGGGTATCTAGTGTTGTGTGAGCTTTAGCAGCTGCACAGACTGTGGCATTCCTGCAACATTGCATGGATACCATTTTGTTGCAGTGATCTGAAGAAGTGATGTCATTGACACTCTTTCGGTAAATCTCTTACTTTATAAACTTATGTACGGAGTTTTAAAAGTCATTGTGGTGGAGCAGGCCACTCGGTAGGGACTGCTCCATTATGTCTTAGAACTATATGTCTTATTTAAACACATTGTATCCCATTTTACATGCTTAGATTCTTTATTGAATCTGACTTATGGTATTTTCACAGATGCTTACAGCCTTAGAAGATTCAGCCTTATTATTTATTGATACACAGAGACACAGATATTCACTGAAGCTGCTTTTATTGTAATGTCTTATCAAATGGATTTAATTTATTTCAGAATGTGAGCCTCCCTATTAATTTTTTTGTAGTGAAGAGACTTTGTGGCAGAAGAGGCTGCCTCTGAGTTTTCAGATACATCTTCCAAGGCTTATCGATTTAGTTTTTTGATATTACTCTTCCTATTTCATTTATGACAGTTAAAAAAGTCACAGCAAATAGAAACAATTGTTTTTCAAAGCAGCCCAGTAGTCACTACGCTCTCCTATCTACGTGAGATTTCAGATCTTGAGAAGGTGTTCAGAGGAGATTTTAGGGTTGTCAAAGAAAAAAGTTGAGGTTTTGCTGTGGATTGAATCTTATAATGTTGAAGTCATCACTATGGTTTCCAAGGAATATCTTTCATTTGCTTGCATAATGAGTCTACGAATGAAATCTGGAGACAGCCTTTTTCAATCAAAAATCTTGATGAGAAAGATTTCTCATGCAAAAGAACATTTGATGGTCAACTCTTCCTCCTCCTTCCTCTTCCCAACCCCAAATTCTATTACAGTATACCTTCTGCTGTTCCCAGCACCAGTGGCAGAAATCTACCAAAAATGATCATGTTTGTACAAGAGAAAGTGCATGAAACTGATTTAGAACAAGGAAAGAAGATGAAAATGTAAATGATGTCTGTTTTGTGTCAGCACTTCATGGAAAGCAGTGTATGCTACTATCATAGAAAGTGAAAAAACGATGGGTACTGTTACCAGTTTGAAGAATCCCATAATTTAAAGGAAATAGGCATGTTTCTTATGCTTATATGTCATTCTTTCCCATTTTGTACTCCTACGCTCCTTTTTCCTATATTTAGCAATAGGTGTTGAATTTCTGATAGATTTGAAAAGTGCCAGGGAAACAGCATGCATAGCTCTGCAAGGTTTTATGGAATCTTGCACATCACGAGAATCAGGGGACAGTTAAATCTTCAACATAATCATGTTTTTATTGCAACCACTCATAACACCCTTAGAAGTTGGTATCTTTGGGTCAACTAATCATTTTCCTTAGCCATCGTATCAACCATGTCTTGCTAAGAACTTTAAAAATCCAGTAAACTTCAAGTAGAAAGATGTAAAACTGAATTGAGAATGGCTTTTTATTTTTGTGCCAACAGTGAAAAAAAAAGAACAACATCTATAAAAGTCAATTTATATATATTTATTGAGAAAGAAATCTGTCAAATTAAATTTGTTTATGCTATGTCTTAATTCAGAAAAAGAAGTCTTATTTTTCTGAAATAAAATTTTAGAAGATCTCAAAATAGAATAATCGAATCACAAAATCAAAATCACAGCATCAGAGTGATTTGGGTTGAAAGAGACCTTGAAGATCATCTGGTTCCAACCACCCTGCCATGGGTGGAGATGTCGCCCACTTGATGAGGCTGCTTAGGGCCACATCCAGTCAGGCCTTCAACAATATACAACCAAAGCTTCTTTCAAAAACTTTAAAGTTTTCAACAAAAAAACAGAAGTGTTTTCAACAATGCATTTGAAATTATATCAGTTTTTCAAAATTTGTCTTTCAATTTTTTTTCCTACCCAGCTAAAAATACTTTTTGTTTTATGTTCCAATTAACAGATGGTTATGGTTGCTTTAGAAGCTCAAAAATATGGGAGAAATGGTGCTTATCCTTAAAAACATTCATTTCAGCAAGATCTCTAGATATGTCACATGGTTTGAGTTGACTAGAGTTTAAGTGTTGTTAAGACAGGTCAAAATCAGTTTAGAGGGAACAATTTAATTAAAGTTTTTCCGATTTTAATTTTATATTTACAGTTAAAAATTCTGTTATTACAGTAATGCACAAAGCTTACAGCCAGGCTCTTCATCTGTGTGATTTTGTTGTGCCAGATGCAGCTAAGAAACCACATGCCACATTCAGACCAGTTAGAAATGACAATTTTTTCAAAATTTTGTGCAAGTGGTGAAAAAGTCTATATCTATGTGAAGACAGAGAATAGTTTCATTACACTGTACCTTCTGTTAGAAGTAAGCCTAGGCTATGTATTAATTTGTACCTTATGACTGTTGTCAGAGATTATCACTTTCATGTTTGAAAGATTTTAAAAATGAAGAAAAATTGTTTTAGGCCAAATTATCAATCCCTCACATTTTGAGGCATTTTATATGAGCACAAAATGCACAGTTCTCTGAGTTTATTTCATTAGAAAATTCCATTAAATTCCACTGTGGTATTTTTCTTGCAAGGAATGTAATAGTAAGAAATAAGGTAATATAGGAAAAAGTCCTTATTTTTTCTATTGAAATATTAAACTAGAGGGGAAGGGATGTTTATCTTCCATCAAAGAACCAAATGCATTCTATAGCGCTGTACAATTAAAAGTTTCACTACTGAATATACCATATCTTTTTTACTTTTGCTGTTATAATTGGAGGGCATAAAGATAATTATTTTTATTTAGTGTATGAATTGAAATTATCAGAGAAACCACACCAATTAAATTTTTTAATCTTCTGTAAAACTATTGATTTTAAGGTTTCTCAAACAAAAAAAATGACATATTCTTTAATAACATCTCGAGTTTGAGTATTTCTGTTTAATAATGATCAAAATTATTAATAAAGTATTATTTACATTAATTAGTAATTACTGTAATTATCAGTAATTAGAATTAACAACAAATATTAGTTAAATAAATTTTAAAACTATTAGCAATTCTGGTAGCTTTATTTAGAGTAATCTACATTTGTTTGTTTTGAAAAATTTCCTGAAGCAAGTGTCCAGTATCTTAATGAGTCAGTGGAGATTAGTCCTAATTTGTGAAATCATAGATATTCTCAGATGTAATGATACTTTATTTTAAACATTTAAAGCGCAATGACAATCTGCAGGATTACTTCAGGAAGGTTACATGATTAGGAGCCTAAATTTAGTTAATAGGAGTCAGGCTGCGAGGACTGAGCCCAGCTTTTTATGGAAATTCATTTTTGACGAACATTCACAAATCAGTTTTATATTTAATACAGTCTTCCATGGGTCTT
The DNA here is from genome assembly GCA_013397935.1 of Dasyornis broadbenti. NCBI lineage: Eukaryota > Metazoa > Chordata > Aves > Passeriformes > Dasyornithidae > Dasyornis > Dasyornis broadbenti. The sequence goes on from VZRN01003866.1 coordinate 1,166,005, forward strand.
CATAGAGCAGCTATCTATGTGATAAATTACTCAGTAGGAAATAATTTAATTGTATTGCGAAGAATTAAACATAGCTAGTGTTGTGTACAGAGAAGAATGTCATTTATTCATGAGTAACAATGAATTCATCATGTGAATTTAGTCCAGTTTGGAAAGACTCAGTCACATTTGCAGAACTGAAAAGACAACTTCTATATATACTGGTGCTCCTAGCTACTACAGACTTTTCCTTTATAGTCCAACATAAAACTGTTAAATTCCTCCCTTTGTTTTATGGAGAGACTGTGTAGTGACACTGTCATGAAGGAGGTATGCTTGTGTTTCTTTGTGATATACAGTCATGAAGCTCAGTAATCCGTCTGTTTGACTGGCAGGTCATTGAGCAGAATTTCAGGGCAGTCTATTCTAGGAGAGATAAAGGTTTGAATGAGTTTGTCTAAGTTCTACAGAGATACGTTTTAAATCCCAAAATATTTATCATGTGATAATAGATATTATTAATAAACATGTCAGTGTTCAGAAAATATACTGGAGTCAAAAGCCACTGTGCAATGTTAACCTAGGCATTATATATACAGGAAAAAAAGAAAAAACAAATGAAACAAACAAAACCCACAAAAATTTCAGGTATTTGAGTTGCCCCTGAGCTCTTGAGGAAACCTGAATACAAATGTTTCCAAACAAGCTCAAGAAATTAATGTTAATTATATCTAAAAAGGAACAATTTATCACCAAAGTGGTATGGTTTGGTTTTCTTTGCATGAGTAAAACTGATCTTTGTAGTACAAATGTAAATGATCTGTCTCAAATATAATATTAGCTCACATGTGGAATGTAATAGAAAAAATTTTAGCAATGAATAAAAAGAGACTTTGGAAAGCAAAATAACTAAAAGCTTTTTTCCCCTACACTTAGTAGAAATAGCAAACCCTATCTACATTCTACAAAAAACCTGCATGGTACAGATGATGTTGTTTTGACTTTCTAGCATAAAAAAAGAAACATTAAGCAGGAAGAAGGATGGTCTCCTAGATTAGAATACATTTTCACCTCTAGTATCCTTAGTATGCAGCAGTCACAAAAATTGCATCTGATGGCCAAGCCAAAATGGTGGTTCTGGCCATGATCCTTCTTGCCAGTCATGGTCCTCACTGAAGGCAACAGAAACACTGTAGATAAGCTGACAGAGGGAGAATATCCTGTAAAATGAGAGAGTAATTTAACTTTATTGGGGATGTAAAATGAAATCTCACATGAAAGTAATGAGATCTGCTCAGAATAATCTCTGAAAAATCCACGGAACCAAAACATTTCACACATAAGGTTCCAGTTTGAGGCTTAGAAGTGTGCAAAACCTTTTTGAGTTACAATAGGGAAACAGTTATTTGGGAGGAGAGGTGTGGTCTTTTTTAGACGTTAGAGAATTTATACCAAAAAACCAAAAAGCTTGTAGAGCAGAGATATTGTTCCTGTAAGTAGGAATGTACTCTATTTCAATACTATATAAAGCATGTTCATTACAATCTGATATATATTAGTATTATTATGCAAACTACAGAATAATTTATACCTAATATTTTATTTAAAAAACTAGGACTCCAAAAAGGTTATAGATATTAATATTTTTTCATAATTTTTGGCAAAGAAATGTTAAACTCCCAACAGTGCTGTGAAATTTTTGCTGCTTAATAGCAGTTGAGTGGGTTTTATTATTCAGGAGGCAAGCTGTAGTTATCTCTAAACATAAATATCTCACCCTCCTTTGAGAAAGCTTCAACCTGTTGATTATATGCTCTTGCCATTTTATTCTTCTTAAGATATGCTTTGGTAATGGACTACAAGTAACCAACTTGATAAGAATTTATGGTGAAGCTATTATTGAAAAATCATGTCTTTTTAAATAACAAATCATAATTATATTGGTAACTATTTTGCTATTTTATTCTTAATTATTCATTTGTTTGAAAATAATGTTTTTTAACTGTGTGTTACATGTAGCAAACAATGACACCAAAATAAGATCAGTATTGTGCTTTTCTCAAATGAATATATTTAAAAATTTCAGATAACATTCACTTCTGTATTTTGACCTGATGCAGTGCTTAAGACCTTCTATAAACTGAGTCACTTATTTAGTGACCTCAGTCTGTGCAGATTGGTTGGGCTAAAACCACGTGCAAACTGAGTGGGGTTTGTATGCTCTTCCCTCATAGCACCAATGTCTCGCTTGCCACATGAAGGTGCCAGGTAGTATTAGACTTTTTCCAGCACTTAAAACTCTTCTGAAATGGCTCAGCCTAAACACATAGAAGCTGTTGGGCATTTTAACATTGATTTTGCAAAACCCTAAACAGCAAATTCACAAAACAACAGTGGTATGATCAGGGTGGGGTAGCCACAATATAGATGCGTACAGGGGATTTTTTAATTTTAAAAGCTTGAGAGAAATAACATTGTCTTATATGCTTACTAAAACTGCATTATAATGGCATCATAGAATGCTGTGGGTTGGAAGGGACCATAAAGATAACCTAGTTCCAACCCTTCTGCTGTGGACAGGGGTAGCTTTCACAGGACCAGGTTGCTCAGAGCCCCACCGAACTCAGACTTGCACACTTCCAGGGATCAGATATCCACAGTGTCTTGGGGCAACCTGTTCCAGTGTCTTACTACCCTCCTAACAGTGAATTTTTTCCTAATATCTAATCTAAACCTACTCTCTTTGTTTAAACCCATTCTCCCTATATGCGCTTGTAAGTAGTCCCTCTCCATCTTTTTTGTAGGTTCATGCATCCTACAGGTCACAAAATACAAGTTTGAATAAAGGAGTTTTTGTGTGCTATATTATAAATATGATGAAAATGATGAAATGGTGCTGTGGTTGCTCACTAGGAGTTAAGAAAAAGTTACAATCACATGGATGCTTTAATAAATTATTAAATTAGCATTTCTGGAATTCCAAGATTAATGGAAGATGGAAAATGTGTGTGGTGTCATATTTTCCAATTAAGAAGCAAACAGTCTTCAAGTAATGGAAGGCAGATTAGTGACACCCAGGTTATATCAGAAAAATGATATCCACAATAAGGATTTTTTTAAAGACAACTTAGTCAAATCCAAGGGATAAATCCAAGGGATATTATTGAAAATGACTGCAATTTATCAGAACTGTAGAATAATAAGCCAGAAGAGAATACTAACTAAAAATAGGGTCATAAACTTCAAATAAATAGCACAATAATGTCAGGCACTTCCAATAAAACCTTTGAGATCTAAAGATAGAATTTTACCTTATATTTTATATCCCAAGGTCAGCAAAGTGGAGTACTTTGTCCTACATTCCAGAAGTGGTCTCTTTACTCATTTACAGTAGGGAGCCATTTAAAGTGACTTACAAGTAGGTGCAAGGCTTGCTTCTCATTTAAACCCATTAAAATAACCCAGTAGTAAAACATGGCATTGTTTTCTCTTTTTCAGTAATCCTACAAAGCATTTATAGCCCGGAAATTCAAAATAAAGTGTTGATTTGACTAAGCTATTTGTATTAAGGGCAAATAAAAGGTAGATAAGCTAAATGACAAAAAAACCCCCAACCAAACCCTATCACATATATGTGTATGTGTGTGTATATATATATGTATACATGTAAAGTGGCTTGTTTATTCAAATTGTCTTTTGATACACATAATAAGCCTTCTAGTAAATGCATAGGTTTGCATCGTAGGTACCTCAGTCAGGATTCAGTTTGTCCTCCTGATCAAGTTAATATGAGAAGAATTGTTTCCTAACAGTCTAAGACAAAAGAAGGAATAATTTCCTAGCTAACTGGAACATAATTCTTCAAATTGCAGTTCCTGTGGTCCATGGATTTAGCATACCATCCTTTCTGTGGCAAACCCCTGCCAGTTAGTATCAAGATCTTAGTTTTACATGACACGGAAAGGAAACTTATGTAGTGATGTAGTGCTGCTGCTGATATAATTCCTACAGAAGAGAAAGTCACTGCTAAACTCATATTATTTATACAACAAACAGCATAAAGCAAGTTTTTTTTGCAGCTATTAATGGTTCTTTGGGAAGTGAGTATAGGTGGAACATAACCTCTAATCATATTGTCGGATTCGGGCTCATAAGTGGTTTTTCAACCAATGGACCAGAATATACCTTACCCAGATTGCCTGAAATAAGAATAACATGAATTAAGAAGAGTTACTGGCCAGTAATATGTATTTTTTATTTCAAACTTCTCTATGATAGAAGTATGGAACATAATTGCTGGGGAAATTAAGTTCAGTAGTTTATTATATTCAGAAAACAAATCTTTTGGGTTATGAAATAACTAGGTTGTCACTTAACTAACAGTAATATGTTGTAGAGGAACTGGAGTAATTTTTTTAATAAAAAGTTCTTGGTTTTATTTATGTCATTTGAAGGATGGGAATATACAGGAATACAGATGTGATTTAATGTCAGACAGAAAATTCTTAGTCCAATTTTAACTTTGTGACATGACAGCGTAATACAAGAACCTTATGACGACTTTTAGGTTTTTAAGTGCTGAATTCAAACAATGCTTTAAAAATTCAACACTGCGTATATGTATTCTGCACCAATTTCTTCATTAAGAATTAATCTATGCTATTCTTTAAAAATTCTGTCCTGTACCTGAATTTCTGGTGTTCTAAAGAGTTTATTTAAGTCTCTCATTAGTTTGTTGTGCATACTTCTATAAAGCTGTTTTTCTAGGCTGCTCAGTTCCTTGAGTTTTCAAAAGTCTCTGGAAGTAAAAAAAATAGTGTTTTCAAATACAGTTGTGCAAAATAACGTCTGTCTAGTAACTTAGGTTTCCAGTTACATGTATTTTAATTTTCTAAGAAATAAAATGTTATTACTTATGTTGCCTACCTTGAAAAGAAGAATACAGCAAACATGCAAATACAAGCAGCACATATGGTAGGTATAGTTAGTATAGCATCTTTGCTTTTGAAAGTTATTTCAGGAATTAGGAATTCAAGTAGAAAAATATAAGTTCTGTGTGTGTCTGTGTGTTGCTAACTCTTGCATTTTATAACCTATATTACATGAATCATAGCAGTGTTGGTATGTTTGTGTTTAGCAAGTTTAAAGAAAGATCAATTAGCTCATCCCTGTAATTAGAGTATGTTTCAGTTATATTTAGAGTGTCCTTGGATAGTGTTCTTTGCAATTCCAATTTTTCTAATCTAAATATATGCTAACAATGAAAAGGAAATAAAAGTTCTATTATTTTATCAGCTAAATTAAATGGAGAAAACAGCTAAATCCCATTGTGTAAACAGTCAAAATTAAAAAATTCCTTCCAGAAATTGACATCCCGTGTGCTAAGTGTGGAAAGTGCTTTTAGAGTAGAAGAAATACCTGAAAATTCCCATATTAGCCTGCTGCAAACTGGAGGAGCTACTGAAGCCACCCACAGTGCAGCTGACCCACAGAAATGCATAAGTAGAAGTGAGAGATTGTGGTGTTTTCTGAATGTTTTGGTTAACAATTCTGGTACCAACTTTTGCCAGGGTTTTTTTTTCAGAGTGTAAAATAGTCGTAAAATTATTGTGACTTGGGAACAAACTTTGTTATTCATCTTATTTTATCAGGATGTGTTTAAAACCTCTGAAAACCTTTTGATTTTTATATTGTTTCAATTATGAAATGCTAACCTCTCAGGTTGGGAGTCCACTGTGAGGCTGTAGTAGTACTCTTTTATTCCTTTAGATAATAATTTAAGTAAAAAATAAAAGGCCAAGAGTAACCAACTGCAGTCTCATCAAAAAGCAGCAGCTATCCATTATCTGCTAGCAAATAGCAGGAAAGGGAGATGTGGAAGAGGTTCTGATCCCTCAAAATGTGGAAATTGAGATTTATCTTATTGTGAATAATCGCTACAGTACTGTGAGAATTTCTTTAATACAAACACTTAAAGGAAGTAATCTTAAGATGTAAATCAGTTACATAATTTCTGCTTAATATTAGTACAACCTTCCGCAGACTTCATGTTTAATTGAAGACTCTCTATACAAAATAGCTAAGAAGAATCCATATCTCACCTACCCAGTTATAACAGAGGTTGAATTTTTAAATAGAATTTAAGCTTTGTTACCCACTGAGCTAAAAAAGAGTGGCAGACTGAGTATTGAGGTAAAAGGGACTGTGTTAGCTCAGAGGTATAAATCACGAGATTTGAAAGCCTATGTACGGTGTAAATTGCAGATGTGTCAAAAATTCTATTTCTGATACTGTTGGGGCTATTAGGATGAATTTTTGTATTAAAATGCTTTGTAAATAATTAAAGCTTGCAATTTATTTAGAGGAATCATTATTTGATATAAGTGTTCGGACATGAGTTATGAAATGTTGCTTGTATTTCAGCTGGTTTCAGTTTACCTATTCTGGGAGTGAGTAGTAGTGAGGATAATTTTTCTTTTTTAAACTTTTTTGACTAGCTGAATCTCATTCATAAGGCATATTCTCCCTTATTTTGTCATTGTGACAAACTACATGCCTCTTAAAATGGAGCTATGCACAATGCTGGCACCTTTGTCTTGATAACTTAATAAACGTAGGAAAATAAGGGCAAATTCAAGTCATCATGACCATGTTAAGACACTGTGATAAAGACCTGACAAGAATCACCTTTATATTGCTTTATTTCGTAGAAAGGAAATTTAACAGCACTAGAATTTATGTTTTGATTTCAAGAGGCATTGAGACCTAGAAGCCAAAATAAATTTCAAATGAACTATCACAGCAACATGAAAAAACATGATGATACAATGAAAAGTTCTTTAAAGAGAGTAGTCATAGGAGATTTTGATTTTAAAAGTGGGTCATAAAATGGTCATGGAAAAACAATTTTCATGTTTGTAGAACTATATAACCAGAATGTGTCCAAAACCATTACCATTGCTATCACAGAACACGATTGAGTAGTTTGTTATCATTTTGATATAGTAAATTCAAACTAATAATAAAATTCTAGTGTTAGCTTACAATAGCAGTAAAATAATTTGAAAACATCAATTCCCTCTCGCTATTTTCTTCCAATGAAATACAGTGAAAGTGATAGCACTTACCTATACAGACATGCAGTAAACTTGAGAAGTAATCAGTTGCAAGTGGTTTAAGTGGTTCAGGTGTAGAAATAAATGGAAATTTCTATTTAAAACCAGTAAGAAATAAAGCTCTTCAAATATGCTGGTGTTTTAATTTCTGATACTCATTATCTTTTCATCAGTAGATTATGAGTAATAAAGGAAGGACCATATTAAAATACTTATAATGCCATAACGTTTGGAAAGAAAACTTGAAAAGAAAAAGTTATATTATACCATTATTTCTGCAATACATGTGCAATTTGACATGTTCATAAAATACTATTGCATTTAGAATACAGTATCTTTTAAGTTCATCTCTGCCACTACCAGGAGGTATTTCTGCTAGACTTGGTGTGTGCCTTATTTTTTTGTAAGAAGCCTTTATAAATTCTTTGGTATCGCTTTATTATAGGGAGGGAGGGGAGTGAATGCCCTCACATTTTGAGGCAGCAATGCAGATTTGAGAATCAGTTTCCCTTTTCAGTATATATCCTTTAAATACATTCTGTGCACTACACTCTGTCAAACCATGGGATATGCTTACAATGAAAGTAGTAAAGTTTCAATCTTCATTCAGCTGTAATTTATGTCATTATTTACATGCATCAGGGATGACTCATTTAAGGTGCAAAATTTGGCATTTAAGCAAAAGATAGATTTTCATGTTATGTTAATTGAGGAGTATTTGGTTTTAGCCCACTGGAATTGCTAGTCATTCATATTGGGAAACATAGGAAATTCAGAACCTATTTAGAGTATGTTTTATAATTTCTAATCTCTGTGTATCAACTCATATGAAAAATGCTGTTGTTTGAGTTCATCTTCACTCTTTTCATATAGCTTATTTCCTGTAGTTGTAAAGCAAAACGAGTCATTGAAAGAAATTGTATAGCTCATGTTGCATACTTTTAACAACTTTGTTGTTAAAAACATGGGGAAAAAATTGTGTCAAATTATTGCAATTTAACTCTATGTGTTTTCTTTTCCAGAAGGCTCAAACCTATCATGCATATGTTAAAATTAGCCTAGGGCCTAGGAAATTTGGCAGAGAAATTGTTAGAACAGTATTTCACAACCACCTGCACTTTCCTGTTGTGAATTTTATTTCAATTGCTAAAAATATACTTGCCATTAGCAGTGATTTTAGAGCTATCAGTGTATCATCAGTGCAGGCTGGAACTCTGAGGGAGGACAGCTAAAGAGAAGGACCAGTGATTATGACCTCCTTGTTGAAAGTTCTGTTTTCATTTATGCAAAGTATATCCTGCAAACTGGGATCTGCACTGCCTTGGAGTATCCTTCAGAAATTATCTGTATGGAGAAATAAGAAAGAAAATCTGGGTAATGGAAAGAAGCACAAATACTCCTAAAGCGCCTACAACCTTTACCAGAAAGTTGGTTAATGGAATGTCAGGTAGGAAAATCAGGTCAAAAAACAGTTTTCCACTAAAAATGAATTCTGCAGTAATTTGAAATTTATAACTCAAATGTTATGGATTTGACTCTGCAAACTATTTTTCAGATTAGAAATTCTAGTTAAAATAGGACCCGGAATAATTTAAGTTAGCTTTAGTAATAAAGGCCAGTAAGCAACTTTCAGTGATGAAATGCTTTTTTGTGTCTGATTTGTTTTCTGTTGGGTGCACTGCCATGTATCAGTCATCATCACATTCTAAGTCACACTATAACCTTAGGTCCTGTTTTAGCAAAAAAGCAAGTGAGAACCTGGCCAATAACTGATTTGTTTATAGATATTTGCAAACATTTGGAATTGCATATACCAAAAGGAAATGGTTTTAATTTTTAGATTAGACTTTCTAATTCTTAGAAAGCCCTAATACTTCCTCATTTCCTGGGGTGGTTCCACAGAGCCGTATGGGCTCAACCCTTTCTGTTCATATCAATGCTATTTTTTGCCTGAGCTGTGGTGCAGCAAAGAATGACAAATTAATGCTCTAATAAATAGGAATGTGCATGTTTAGTTTTGGGTTCATTTTCCTTAGAAGGCATTTCAGGCTTAGCAGCTCCTTAAGAGCTTTAGCCTACCTTTGCAATGCAAATTGGACAAATTTCTAGCTTGAGCAAAAATCTCACTTGGGGATTTGGCTATGCCCTGGGTTAAATTAACAAATTTAGGCTGAAAATATCTCTGAAAATAAGTCATAAGCTTTCAAGATGTGAATGAGAGCCAGAGTAGGGGCAGTACCTTGCTGCTGTGGTTAATGCTACAGGGAAGATACACCTTTACTGAAATGCTTGCAACATCTCTGCATTTAATTGGTTGCTTGGGTGCTAAATAATCCAGCTGTTAGGACTTCAGTTGCTGAATTTTTACATGATTCTGCCTTATCAAGGGGCAGTCACTGCTCTAGAAAGACATAGGGATTGATTATCAGCTGAAAAATCCTGATGCTGGGTTATGGGGCATTTGAGCATTAGTAACATTGATTTCCATTCATCTTTAAGATACCATGTGAACTAGACTAGAAATACCAATGCATCTAAGATTGCCTCTTTCAAGCCATATCTAAAAATATTTTCAAAACAAGTTTTTGTGGATTATTATTTCCTGTTTGCAAAAACTACTGTGTTCATCCAAGGGGAAAAAACAGTCATAAGAAAATAGGAGCTTTTAATCAGCTTTTAATTAAAAGGTAAGCTAAGGGATTTATACAAGGCCAAAGTTGACTTATGGAACTTGTTTTAGAACAGAGACAATTCAAATTCGGTTCAAATATACACAAACTTACAAATTAATGGAAATCCAAATGAGTGATTTGTAAAGCCTAGACTTCCATGGCCATTTTTCCTCACCTCTCATTACATAGGGTAGAATCCATGCCCCGAGGGTCTTGCAGAATCATGTATAGGCAAGGAGCTGTTACAATGTCATACGCGTTTGTTCTGTATGTTTATGTAGTTGTCTACGTATTAAAAATAAAGGAATAATTGACTCCGTGTCAAATCTGACCTGTAGGTATGCATTTTTCTTGAAGAAGCAAGTATCTATAAATTTGGACTGAATTCTCCAATATTGTGAATTCTGGCATTTGGTGGGTGTCTTCAAAACAGTAATCAAACTGCTGTGCTGAACAAAATCAAGGGTGTGATGGGTACTTCCTTGTTTTATCAAATGCATTCTTTTTAAGGTATTCCACACAATCACAGTTGTTAAAATTATGTGAAATTTCTATTTGTAATAGAGGATTAATATATTCTTTTCTGCCAGTTTTTCTGTCTGATGAAATGCCACACTATTGTATGAGTTACGTTCTAGCAGCCAGTGATTATTTGAAGCAAATTCAAGAGCACAAAATGAGATAACTTTTTGCTTCAATAGTACATCATGAATTAACATTTATGAACATTTACTAAACTAACAGTTATAAATGTAATAATGTTTGAATACAAGTATACCAAACCAAAGTTAAATCAAGTTACCTGCACATTGTTTATTTTTCGGTTTTTGTTATTTACAGTTTCTGATTCTTCTCTTAACCATTAAAATAAATATCTCTAGTTAAATTAGCTCCAGCATGCAGCAAGAAAACAGATTTGGTTTATCAGGGCTTTACTGACTTCAGGATTGAGAGTGATTAGAAAAGAGAAAGAGAAACAATCATATAAAATGGCAGTAATGCAATATTCTTGCAAGTATTAACTTCTGTGCTATGTCCTTTTGAAAATAGAAGTGTTGACTGTGATAGGGAAATGTCAGCCCATGCTTTTTCCTGTAGCAAGGCCAAGAGACTTAAGTAGATTTAGTAAATGCAGAATGAGCTCCATGTAAACTCTAGAAAGATTTTTCAACACTAGTAATCTTGATCAAGGTAGTAAGAAGCATTTCCATACAGCAGAAAGGACCATGTTAGAAAAGTGCTTGTCTAAAACATACCTTGTTTATAGTGGGAAATTTGGCAACTCCTAAGTTTCTTGGAAGAGTTTTGTCTGAATACTCACATGGGTTAGGACAGATACAAGTCAGTATTCTGGGTTCTCATCTTTACATGTGGACTTTTCTGAATTTTCCTCTTACCTGTTTACAAAATATCAAATGAGTTTGGTGTCATGTTGATGCAGCCTGTAAAAATACTTAAAATCTCAAAATATGATTTTGCTAGAAAATGGTTTCTCACACAGTTCTGATTACTGATTTTGGCAAGATATACTGAATGTTATGACATGGTAAGAGACAACTCTGTCTTCACACAGGACTATGTTCTCAAATCATATTCATTTTTGCTATAGTGGGCCGATATTAATATGCGTTAGTTATCTCTTTCTCACAAAAGATAATATAATATGCAACTTGCTATTGCAGTTTTGCAATGAACTTTGATCCCAGCTGTCTTTTAGAAGTTATACATTTTAAATATTTAATTTTGATTTTAGATACACAGAATACATTAAACATAATCCCCTTCTTCCACACCCCCCACAGGGTATACTAGCAAAAAAACTTTCTCAGCGCTTTATTAGAGTAAGAAGTAGCTCTGGTCTAGCTGATTTCATTATATTAGTTATGAGTCAGATTGGAGAAAATTATTTCTAACTATTAGTGCAGATGATAAGGGTGGTACAACATCGCATTATTGGTATCTGCAGTAACTTTGTTCTTCGACTATGTAGGACTCTTTAGTATCTGCAGCACAAACATAGTAAAGTGTAGGTCCCTGCTTAACTGTCTACAACAGTGTGTCTAATAGTTATCCCACAGGAATTCCACGTATTACTCACCGTAGACATGGTAATTCATGCATTAAATAGGGACCTCCTCTTGTTTCTTACTTCATGTGTTTACTAATAACAAGCTGCAGCCTCTTCTATTACCTTTGAAAAAAAAAAATTTTGCAGGACTATGGCAGTGTTTAGTCCCATAATTTTTTCCATAAACCTGCTGCTTCTTTCAAGTTCAAGACAGGTCTCTGCTGCCATAATATCTCCTTCTCTTGATCCCAACACCCTGAATTGCTCCTGGGTATGACTTCATCACTTACTTCGATTTCACTATCTATCTGCACGCAAGAACTCACACATCTCAAACAATATCAGTCAGTCCCATATTTGTGTCCTCTAGACTCACATCTTGGACACTGCATTGTTCTGTACATTCTTACAGCACTAAGGAACCTCAGAGATCCCTTTGCTTTTGAACAACTGCTTCCGATTCTACAGACTCTTTCTTTCTGAAGATACATTTTTATCTGAGTTAGGACACGCATCTTAATTCTAAAATGTCTTATTTCTCAGTTCCTGTTGCTTCCTATATATGTTCTCATTTTAACAATTTAAACATAAGACAGTTTTAGCTGTTTATTAACATCCTACAGGCAGTAGTGTATTTTTCTCTTGACAGACCCTTCTGTGTATTTTATGCCATATTCTGAATCACGTACTGGTCCAATCTTTTGCTGCATCACTTTTAATTCATGTTCCCCTGACCTCAGGTATCTTGGCCTTTCCATGAAATGAGACAAGAAATGAGTAAGACTTAAAGCATGGACATAAACAAAGTAGTAGATATTACAGGAAAAGAAACTGTCTCTTGTTGAGTGTTCTTTGAAATATGTGGACAAAGTGTTATTTCCTCTTATGGTGACTGTTCTGATACTTAGTTTGAGATCATCTAGGATTTTCAAAGTTTCATGAAAATTAAATACTTTGTCTCCTTATTTAGTCTCAAAGTTGTGCTTTATGAAATTTTTTGTAGGTTATCTTTTACAACGGTTGTTTGAAAGTGGGTTTCAAATACTGCATAGATATTCGTGATGATCTTGGATACTAATGCTTTAAAAGAGTGCTGGAAAATTTAAAATGGCAGTGATACTTATGAGGCAAAAATGGAGTGAGTTATCTTCTCTTAGCTATGAAAGCAATAACTGTAAGTCAAAGGTGGGTAAAAAGGTTACAATACTGCAGACCAGCCACTAATTCTAAAGGGAATAAGTCTTTTCCCTACAATCAGGGAAAATCAGTAAGTTTTAATTCTTTGCTCTTTTATAATAAGATTTGGTACAGAAACTATAGTCACATTTCTTCTAAGTTCTTCCAATTTAAAATTCTACAGTTATCCATAACTGTTTAATAGTAACAACAGCTATACAAATAAAGTACAAAATATAACAAAGGTAAATATATTGGCAAAGAAAATGAAACCTTAAAAAGTGGTTGAAAATATTTTTAATGAATTATTTATTCAAATGAATTTAAAATTTCAGCTTAAATCATGACACATATTACAGAGAAAAATTTAATTATATTTGTACTAGGAGTATATTTGTATAATACTTAAATTTTAGTTATCAAGTTGTTTCTAAGTTTTTCACTGAAAGATCTGTTTCAAATGTGTTTAGAACCAATTTATCAAAACTCACACCCAACTAAAACAAAATTTCTAGAAGCAAACTTCTTAGAAGCTCAAGCAGGTGTTTAAAAGTGACACACATAATTGTGGTACAGAGGATGCCATTGTGGGTGACAAATAGATGGCTGTTGTTTAGAAAACTGTTTCAGTCCAGTTTCATGTCTGTCTCTCCTGTGGAGAGTGTAAGAAACACCAAGCGACTTGGGTTTTACTCTTCTCAATGCAAGCCTGATAGCTCACACTGGTATAGTAGTTTAATGGTCCCAGAGCATTCCTGAAGCAGCAATTGATTTTAGTCTGAGAGCAGCTGAATTCCCATGCTCTTCCTCTACCTCCAGCTTATTCCTACTGGTTGTCTCTTCTTCTGCTTCTGGCTGTTCACTTCAAAAGGAGAGAGACAGAGATGGAAAGTGCTCCTGGCTGTGGGATTTGACACTTGCTAGAGATGTGGGAGGCTTGAAGTCTTTGATGCTGAAAGAGGCCAGCAGATCAAATTTTCTCCAAATGAGGGATCTAGACTGTGAAGTTTTAAGTAGGCAGGCCCACATCCACCAGGATAACAGCAATACCATGTTAGCTGATGGTTTGAACACATCTGGCTCTTTAGACTTCTCCATGGGGCATTCTGTCTAAATTAGGGTCACAACAGAGCTCTCTGCAGAGCATGGGTACCATAGCTCTTTAAAAGAGGCCAGGCTAGGGGACGTTCTTGCAAGCCACCTAAATAATTTGTCCCTGAAAAGCAAACCACATAGATTTCTCTCCAAGTTCAGTGGCAAAGTAGTTCAAACGCAGTGGACTTTATCAAACATTTTTTTATAAACACAAGCCAAAAGTATTTGGAAACTAAACCATGCAATGTTTCTCTGTGCTAAAGCAAACACTGTTTAATGGACACAAATAAATAATCCTAAATCACCTGTACTCTTTTACAGAACTACTAATATCTATCTATTTTTTTTGAAATAGCAGGATATTGCAAAATGTATCGAATATGTGAACAAGGGATTGTAACACAACAAAAATGAAAATGAAGCACCTGAAACATGATAAAAGTGGATATGAAAATACATGTTATTTTTCCATTAAAGCAATTACTATAATCAAAAAATATTAGTATCAAACCCACTTTTTCCTAGTGGTCTTATTAATGTTCTTATGATTACATCAAGAAGATTTCAAACTATTATGGTTCTTTATGCATTCAAATTCCTTGCTTTGGATTCGTTGAAGGTTTTCTTAATTCTTGCAGAGGAAGTTACAGTAACTCTTCAGTCCTTACCTGGTAACCTTAGAACAACCATGACATAGATCAAACTATAGATCTTGCCATTTGAACAATTTCAAATCTTACTATGGGATAACAAAAAAAAAAAAAAACAAAAAAAAAAAAAAAAAACCCAAAAACCAAAACCCAACAAAAAAAAAAAGAAAAAAAAAAAAACAAAAAAAAAAAAAAAAAACCCAAAAACCCAAACCCAACACAACAAAAAAGGAAAAAAACAAAACGAAACAAAACAGAAAAAACTAACAACAACAAAAAAGTAACAGTACTTGAGTGGGAGGGGAGACATTTTTTAATCTGTGCTTGGTAAACATGAGATTATTTGATGCTTTTTTTCACTAAGATAATATATTTAAATGGTTTAAAGGAGCAGTGAAGGATGAATCAAAAATAAATAACTTTCCTTTTAACTTGAGTGGAAGAGCTTAGACTTTAAAACATCAGATGGACTTAGTTGGTCTGCAACATAGATGCAGAGTGAACAGTGCAGTAACAGCAAAAAGCATATTTCACATACTGTGCTCATTTCATCTGGGATAATGTTAATTTTCTTCACAGTGGCTGGGATGGGGCTGTGATTTGAATTTGTACTGAACACAGGGTTGATAGTAGAGAGATGTTTTTGTTATTGCTGAGAGGTCTTAGCCAGAGCCAGGGCCTTTTCTGCTTTTTGTGCTGCCATGCTGGTGAGAAAGTTGGGGGTGTGTGGGAGGTTGGGAGGAGACACAGCCAGGACAGGTGACCCAAACTGACCCAGAGGGATATTCCAGCCCACATGACATCACGCTCAGTATATAGAGCGGAGAGAAGAAGGAGGAAGGCAGGATGTATGGAGTGATGGCATTTGTCTTCCCAAGTAACTATTTAGTGTGATGGGGCCCTGCTCGCCTGGAGATGGCTGAACACCTGCCTGCCTTTGGGAAGCAGTGAATTAATTCTTTGGTTTGCTTTGCTTGTGTGCACGGGTCTTGCTTCCCTTGTTAAACTATTATCTGAATCCACGAGTTCTCTATGTTTTACCCTTCCCATTCTCCCCCTGATCCTGCTGGTGTGAGTGAGGGAGTGGCTGTGTGGGGCTTGGCTGCTGGTTGGGGTTAAACCACAACACATATATTTAGTTCTTGCTTTGGAATTGCCAAATTAACATCAGATTTAATAAAAATATATTATAAGGCAAGAAAAGACACTGAACAAAGTTGGGCTAAGGAAAGAGAGAGGATCTTTGGAGAACACAAGAACTTCCAGTGTCTTTCATGACAGAACAAAGGCTTTCTCCTCTCTATGGTAACTGTATATATTCTTTATCCTTTTCTTCTCTGTGTGTCAATTCAATTTTAGCTACACCTTTCCTTCTTATTCTTCTCTCTCACGCCTTCAGCTCCATTAAATTGCACCACTGTGCACTTAGTTCACCTTGGATTGGACTGTATTTTCTATGTTTGCAGTTCAGGTACTAATGCCCAACAGAGCTGCAACGTATGGTTTTCAGCACATGAGGTTTTATAATAGCCTCTCCTCTCAGTTCAGATCTGTTGGTAGCCCCATTAACCTTTCTGTGAATATCTGCCCAATTTCAAGTACTCTTGATTGATAGATGGATTTATATTAAGACTCAATAAAACAAGATGGAATTCAAATTTAAAAAAACTATCATGAATTAAAACAGTGAGCTGGTGCATATGAAATTCAGAGTGTGGCAGCCACTGGGCTTTTCTCAGGTCTGACGATGTTTTCTTCTTTCAAATATAATCACATTGACAGCTTGTATCTATTTCAGCAAAATAGACAGCCTGATTAGATGACAAACCAAAATGTACGCTGTGAATTGTTGTCAAATTTGCTCTTATATATTTTACCAATCATCGCAACTGGAATTTTTTTTATGTATAGGAAATCTTAAAGATCACAGAAAAAAAACAACCCTCAAGTCATAAATTATTTCCTTTTTAATTAGAGGTTTCACTGGCAGTCAGGAGCAAGCGCCAACTATATAGGCCCATGGCTGTTTTAATTCTCTAAAATCTATGAAGTAAATTGAAAATGTTGTTGAAAACATATTCCTAAGGAAGAAAGAGTTTTTAGTTTGGAAAAAAAAAAATTATATTTTACAGTAGTGTATATATAGCAAGAGTCTGCTCTGTGTTGTTTCTGTGCTGGTATCCCAGGGCCAGCTGGTGGTGGTGTATGGCTAACTTGTAGGGGTATGTTACCCAGAGAGATTGTGGTGATACATACTTAGAGATAGAAAAAAGCTCTGGCAACTGGTTCTAGGTGGCCCTTCTTGAGCTGAAGTGCTGGACCAGGGAACCTCCAGAGCGCAGTTTCAGCCTCAACCGTCTTGTGATTCTGTGAGCTGTAACCAGGACAAGCTTATGAAAACTACATTTTTGTTGGGTTCTGCTTACATAGAGGCTTGTATGTGTTCTCACAGTCCACTGAAGTGTAACAGTAAGCCTAGACATTGACTAATGTTCTAAAACTCTCACATCAATGCTTCCTAGAAAATAATGCACAGAAAAATATTTTAGCTACTAGAAAGTTATGTGTCAGGTTTAAAGTAGTGGACTAAGTTCCTTATATGGTCATTTGGAAATCGATTCTATGTATTTTACAACACAACAAATGGTAGTCTGCATTTATTTAGAGGGAGGCTATTGACGAAATTTGATTGGATTCCTGTGTATTAGGTGGTTAAAGTTATTGAATCTTCTCTCATCTGTCTAACAGACTATTTAAATTAATAACCGCTTGCTAACATAATTATCTTTGCCTATAAAAATTTACACATATAGAGCCCCTGATAGTTTAGCTGAGAACAATTGTTTCTGAAATAATTTCAGCATTATAATAAAAAAGTTGATGGTTAATGTGCATCCACCATTATTCTTCATATTCCTAAATTTAAAGATCTATTGTGGTTGGTTTTCATGTATGGTATGATGGTCATTTTAAGAAAAACACTTATATGACCAACTCTTCGTATAAATTTAAAATATGTCTTAAATGAGAAATTTTTTCCTGTAATAGGTATTTAATGAATGATAAGGTGGCAGTGTTTTAAAGTACAATTAAGAGATAGATTTTATACAATATCTAGCTATTGCAAACCTGAAGTGACAAAGATTTAGTACATGAAGCAGAGGAAGTGCCACATTTTGTAACAGTAGGTAAACTGTCTTTGGGATAATTCGACAACTTCTTGATTGTAGAATAGAATTAGTATTAATGCTTATAAAACAATGTTTAATTACTTAACTGTGCAATTGCAACAGTTGTTTCAGGAATGTTTCTGAAGCATAGTTACCTTGCTGAACTGAACTGTTTCCTAACATGGACCAGGGCCACACATAATTTTTCTGTGCAAGCTACATCAGTCCAATTCAATTCAGAATTGCAACAAAACAGAAGTACATCAGATAAAGAGTATAATTACAAAACTCACACTAAAATAGACATCTGCACTCTTGTCAGTTCCTCAGACTCCCATGACTATATTGTTTCCATTGATTATGGAAAGCCACTGAATGTATTATTATTATTATTAACACCCAGATGAGTTTAGATGTCTTGATATTAGTTGAGGCTATTCCTGCTTATCAAACTTGGTTTGTTTTCATGACAAAGTAACCCATCTAGCTGATCATGGGAAACCAGTTGGTGTAATCTTTTTGGATTTCAGCAAAGCTTTTGATACTGTGTCTCACAGTCTCCTTCTGGACAAAATGTCCAGCACTCAGCTGGATACACACATCATGCAATGGGTGAGCAACTGGCTCATGGGTCACATTAGACTGATGACCTATCACTAGTGGGGTTCCACAGGGTTCCATTTTAGGCCCTGTGCTCTTCCACATCTTCATAAGTGATCTGGACACCGGACTGGAATGAGTACTGAGCAAGTTTGCAGATGACACAAGACTGGGAGGAACTGTTGACTCCCTTGAAGGTAGAGAGGCCCTGCAGAGTGACCTCAATAATTCAGAGGGCTGCGCAATCACCAATCATATGAAGTTCAACAAGGGAAAGTGCTGGATTCTGCACCTGGGGCAACCCTGGATGTACGGACAGACTGGGGAATGAGATGCTGGAAAGCAGTGCCATGGAAAGGGACCCGGGAATCCAGACTGATGACAAGTGGAACATGAGTCAGCAGTGCCCTGGCAGCCAGGAGGGCCAAGCGTGTCCTGGGGGGCATCAGGCACAGCATCGCCAACTGGGAAAGGGAGGGGATTGTCCCACTCTGCTTTGCACTGGGGCAGCCTCACCTCGAGTGCTGGGAGCAGTTTTGGGCACAGCAATATAAGAAAGATACTAAACTGTTAGAGAGTGTCAAAAGGAGGGCAACAAAGATGGTGAAGGGCCTTGAGGGGAAGCTGTGTGAGGAGTGGCTGAGGTCACTTTGGCTGTTCAGCCTGGAGGAGACTGAGAGGAGACCTCATTGCAGTCTGCAACTTCCTTGTGAGGTGATGAGGAGGTGCAGGCACTGATCTCTTCTCTGTGGTGCCCAGTGACAGGACTGAAGGGAATGGCCTGAAGTTGTGCCAGGGGAGGTTTAGGTTGGATGTTAGAAAAGGTTCTTCACCCAGAGGGTGGCTGGGCACTGGAACAGGCTCCCCAGGGAAGTGGTCACAGCACCAAGCCTGACAGAATAAAAGAAACATTTGAACAATGCTCTCAGGCACACAGTGTGACTCTTGGGCATGGTACTGTGCAGGATCAGGAGTTTGGCTCAATGATCCTTGTGGGTCCCTTCTGACTCTGCTCATTTTGAAATTCTGTGAAAATGCTTTTCTTTTTTTTTTTTTTTTCCTGGAAGCATCCTATAAATCTGTAATTCTTTCTCTAGGGGAAATGTCATAAACTATCTGAGATATAGAAATCTAAACTACCATGTCTAAACGTGTATAGATTCATTACAATTTGAATTCTATTCAATTTGAATGCCAATATTGCAGAGTTTTTGCATGTAATGCTGTTTTCTAAAGTCTTCAACATTGTTTCATGTGTAAGAAATGCTTATACACAAATGCAATCTTCTAGAAAATACACTATTATGGTTCTCTAAAGATTGAGCAAAATGCTTCCATTCTGCTGTACTGCTAGGCTTTTGCTTTTGCACTGAGAGGATATAGACAGGACCATTCCCAGGTGAACTAATTCTGTCCCTTCTTCGGAGATTTTTTAAAATTTAATTGGGCCCAAGGCTGGCCACACACATAAATTCCCCCAAGGTATCATAGTCTCAGTCCTCAGAAAGATTTTGCAGCAGCCTGGTGATCTTTGAGGAATGGCTAAAGGACAATGCAAGTGAAAATACAAGGAAGAAGGTTGATGTGTCTTGAAAGAAAACATAGGCTTCTCTAGATGTATACAAAATAAGTTTTCTTCGTTGCGTCATATATTTCCTAATGAGATGAAATATTTGGATATCACCCCACTGTAAGTGATAGAAAGATGCCTTCTCCTCATAGGCTTTGCATTTTGTCTAAATATACATTATCTACATATATATAGGTATGGTATCTATTTATATAGGAAAGGAATATCCCAATTTTAATTCAATATTTTTGTAAACTCTTGTGTTGAAATAATTTTCACTAAGGTCCTGCTGGAAAAGGAAAATGTTACATAAATGAGTACCTTAACAATATTTGCT
This sequence comes from Dasyornis broadbenti, assembly GCA_013397935.1. Classification (NCBI taxonomy): domain Eukaryota; kingdom Metazoa; phylum Chordata; class Aves; order Passeriformes; family Dasyornithidae; genus Dasyornis; species Dasyornis broadbenti. Next base: position 1,186,437 of record VZRN01003866.1, read on the forward strand.
TAGAAAATGTAACTATATGATCAGGATGCAATTAATCCCATTTACCTCTAGGTATTGCAGTATACTATAACTGATGCTACCCTACACTCTGCCATCAGTCTTTTAAAATTATTGACTGATTCTACTGAAAATTGACATGTAGAACTAAATCGGCTGCAGTGGAGGCTTAATTCTGTGACTTGGAAAGTGGCAAATGAGAAATTACAAACCAGAAGCAGTGTATTGCAGCATTTACTGCCTTTTAATAGTACAGTGCATTTACTCCTCTGTTCATGATTTCAATATGTATATCTTTCATGCACATCTATGAATCCTGAATTGTAAGGTTATTTCTATGTATTAAAATGTGCCCTGAGGCTTCACTTTCCCCTCCCCATCAGTGGTTCTTTCAGTCACATCTTTCAAACACCTAAAAAAGAAGCTTATGAGAACATTCCCTCACCCTGGCATTAATCACAGCAGTATAAAGTGTGGAGCTATTGATTGCTTATAACTGCATCTTTTGAACGTTCAGAGCCATTGTGTTCACAACATGATGAATGCACTTGCAGATGGCTTTGTCTGTAGTGGTCATAAACTCCAGTTAATGGCTGAATTAATTTATAGTAAATGAATAATATCCTTTCGGGCCGTTCCAGGGAATAAACTACTTGTCGCATTTTTTCTGTTCTAAAAACAGCAGTCATAATTCAAGTAAGTACATGTGTCAGCTTTACAAAATGTGGAAAAGTGCCTTGTATAAATAAAAGGATTCACTTTTAAAGCCATTATCTGAAGAGTTTCAGGAAACAAGCTGACATCCAAATAATCACTTCATCTTCTGAAGTGAGATCAAGTTTTTTCACATGCATGCTATGAAAAATTAAAAGGACACGGCATTCTTTTTTGTGTTAGAGGTGGCTGCTTTCAGAAATCTTCCTGATTTTTTTGTTTTGCATTTTTTCTTAATTCGTCAGTGGAGTTTCTTGTTTTTGCCCAAACAAGCAAGCGAAAATCAGTCTCAGAAAGAGCTGAAAGAGACTGGTGAAATCCCACATGGAGAGTTAACTAGCTTTAAAATGAATGAACAATTTACCAGGATTCTAAATCTAGGGACAAACCAAATTAAAATCAGGCTTTTTCAGTTTCCCTAATGATCTTGGAGTTCTTTTCCAGTCTTAATGATTCTGTGATTCTTTAGATGTTCTGTCTCCCTTACTTCTCTTTTTCCTTTTCATGCCTCCTGATCCCAAAGGGAAACAAACACTTAATTGTGACCTTTCAGGCTTTAGTTATTATGGTTTGGTTACTTTACTGCCCAGTAATTGTTTTTGCTGTCGCTACCCCAAATAAACAAATCCCCCTAGTGAGACTCTCTGATCCTGCTCTCCAACAACCCTGCTGCCCAGTGCAATTTGGAATAATGCCTTATCTTTGATGAGTCTCTGCTGCTGGTTTTGCTTCATTCAGAGAAGGTTAAATGACCCAAACCCAGTGTCATGGTGTGAATTGGGAGGGGAAACATGCACCACAGGATCCTTCCCATAGCAGCCCAAATGAATGGTAGCATGAACAGCCAGGTCTAGCAAAATGTACTTACAGATGTACTACTTGCAACTACTTTTACGGAGTGAGCAATGTTATGAGCACATTCCATTACACACTGACTGGTATGAGAATTCTAATGCAAAAATGCTTCATATTTGCTTTCTTGCTGAAGTTCATTACCACTAATCAGTGACTATACTGCTTTCACAACTGCCTTGTGATCTGGTTCCCAGTATGAGAGCACCGACAACACAAATAGCTGTGGCTGGTGAAATTATCAATATCACAGAACATATTATTGGCTGTTGCATCATACTGCTGCTCCTCTGTTTAAATGACTGAGACAGAATTTGTTTCCTGTGTGTTTCTTAAGATACTTGACAGTTATAAAAGAGGAAATATCTTAGGAGATATTTTTCCTGCCTGATTTTCATCACAGGGCTTTAAATATCCCAGTATCCCACTATTTTTCTGGCATTGGAGTTGACAACACATGCATTTTTACAGAATGTATCAGCTGGGATCTGGTGGTTATGCTGTCTAGCATGCTTTTTGTTTGTTTGCTTTATATCACTTGGAATTCTGATGTGAAATCCCGCTTTTTGAGAACAGTAAGGATTACATTTGAGAGTTTGCTTTTGCCATTGACTTCATTATGTGCAGTAAGGCATGTTGAAGGGAATACAACTTCTGAAACAACTGTGTAAAGTTAGAGTCTGTGTTCAACTATAAAACATACATCATGGTTGAATTATTACTTTCAAAAAGCCTTACAGATACATAGAATGTGCATGTCATAAATACAGAAAAATTTGAGCTTAGTTGAGCTAGTAATTGTGTGTTTAACCTCAGCCAATGCCACACAGCTGCTTGCTCACTACTCCCCTGGGATGGGGGAGAAAATCAGAAGAGTAAAAGTGAGAGAACTCGTGGGTTGACATAAAGGCAGTTTAATAGGTGAAGTAAAAGCTGTGCATGCAACTAGAGCAAAATAAGGAATTCATTCACCACTTGCCACAGACAGGCTGGTGCTCAGCCATCTCCAGGAAAGCAGGATTCCAGTACACCAGTGGTGAGTTGGTGAGACAAACAGCATCGCTTCTTCTTCCCCCAGCTCTATATGCTGAGCATGACACCATATTGTCTGGAATATCCCTTGGGACTGGCTGTCCCAGCTGTGTCCACTCCTGACCCTTTGTGCACCCTCATCCTCTTTGTCAGTGGGGTGAGGTAAGGAGCAGGAAAGGCCTTGGCTCTGTGCAAGCTCTGCTCAGCAACAATGGAAACATCCCTGTATTATCAGCACTGTTTTCCACATAAATCCACAATACAGCCTCTCTGAAGAAAATTAATTCTCTCTCAGCCAAACCCAGCACATTACTGAATGGATTAGAGATGAAAATCTGTTTCTGTTGCACCTTTAAAAACCACTTTAACAGGCTGACTCAGCAACACTGCTATAGACTCTGAAGGAGATGTAAAACCATTATGCAGTGGCACAGTAAAAATATCAGATTAAAAGAGTGGAATCTGAACACTATTAATGAGCACGTGCATTTACAATTAATCTGTCAAAATAACAGTTTCTTCTTAAAAGTGAGATGTGAGAACTGCAAGTAACATTTAATAAGCATACTCTAGTCTACTTCATGCAAATTAAGATGCGATAGTAAAGAATGTGATAAAATGTTGTAGGTTTTTTTAATTGCACACTACTTCATTGTCTACTACATCTTTTGAAGGCAAGGTAGTAGGAAAACCTGCTAATATATTTAAAAGAAATAATTATTGAAGATGTTCACAGTTCTTGACTATTTTACATCCTTATCTAGGAAAAATACTGGGACACACAAAGCAAGCAAATGGGAAAATCTGTGTGAGCTCAGCAATTAATGAGCACAGTTCTGTGCATTGGGTGTTGGTAATCTGGTCAACAGGATAACATTGTGGTGTGCACTTTTGAGTAAAGGTGTTTTCCAACTTGAAAGCACATATTTCTCAGCTAGCCAAGACTGGCTTTTTATGTGTAATTCATAATATCATTCATGCCAACACATTTTTATAACAGTTGCTTACTGTGACTGCCCTGTCAGACATGACATTTTCAACAGCATCTCCTAGTCACAGGAGTTAATTGTTTTTCATGGACATCTTGGTTGTCAGTGGATTTGTATACCAGTAGCACAAACATTACTGCAATTGAAATACCCAAAACCATTACATTACCAAAACAGAAATAGAAAAAACAGTATCCCAAGCATTAGGGCAAGGGAAATACAAGCCAGTAATATCACCATAACAAAGCATTAGAAATATGACTTTTGTATATCAGAGATTATTCTGACCAAAATTATGAGAGGCGTTTTGAAAAAGTATTAATTAATCTTAATTGCTTTCTTGTAATATTTTTTTTTTTTAATTTCAGCTAAGAATGATTTCTGTCTTACAGCTTGGATGAAAAATTTTATGCTAAGTTGATCTGATGTCTTGCTCTAATGAATCTCAGTTGAGTCAGATTTCTGTTGTTTACCATGTATTTGAGGGAATTGAAAAGCAATGTGAATATTACTCCTGATAACCTTGGTTACCTTTGAAAATTTGATATTATGAGCAATTATAAAGAGGTGAAAAAATAAAAGAATGCAAATCAGGTCCTTTTTATTGCTGGCAGTGGTTTTCAGCATGAAGCCTGCTTTGAGTGTTCTGTATAGTTAAATATATATTTTACTTTATCATTATAAATTGTGAGATTATTTATATTTTGTTGTAAATGCCTAAAACCTCTTGTATTTCTGTTTGTAAATAATTTTATTAGTTCTAGCAACAACATTACCATTTCAAAATGGTGAATTCTTTGAGAATATTTGAGTTTGAGTTATTATTTTCACCATCTGAAAAAGCACTTGCATATTTTTGTGAATTTTACGTAAGTATGTAAAAATATATATATATGCATGCATTGAAATTCAGACTACCCATACTCTGCCAAAATTGGGATCTAGGTGGGCACCTCGACTCGAAAGAGAAATTCAGGATCCTATCCTCAGACGCTGCCTACTCTGGTAACACTTTTAGCTATTCAGCTTCTGCAGTTGGACTAAACATCTAAACTTGCATGTGCTCAAAAATGGGCACCACCTCCCACCTTTAGTCCAATATAGAAACTGAGTAGGAAGAGACACAGTATACACCTAAATCTCCAATCTTTTGGGCATACTCAGACTATATTTAATACATTGATAATAGTGAGCTCAGGAAAAAAAAAAAATGAAACAGAGGTGTGCATTCTCATTCATGCCATTTTGCAGAACTGCATCATAAGTACAACAGATTCCTGTATTAAGTACTTATTTTACAGTAGAGTCTGAGGTTTTAGGTCTCTTGGACTGACTTAATTCAGACCTGAGACCACAGAACAAGCACTGGTCAGAAAAGAACAAGGTGGTGACCCACATGTCAATAAGAAGATGCTCTTTTGTTGACATTAGTAACAAGATTCAGACTAAGGAGTGTGAGAGAATTTGGGGCATCAGACTAGCTGCCACTACTGATTTGTCCTGTCCCTTCTGTAGGACTACCTCAACTATTAATCTGTCGCCTCTTGAATTATTGCAGCTCATGGTCTAAAACATTAAAAGAATTGCATGTTTCTGTTTGCTTTAAAAAGTGGGGTGGTAATCTGTGATGATTTGGGAGCTGATGGTCACCTCAGATGTTCCTGCACTTGAGAGTGAACAGACTGTTGAGAGCAGGAAGCCTTTGCCTCAAATACAGTGAGGGTAGAAGACCCGTAACTATTTCAGCAAGTCTGTTTTCAAACAACAGAGGACAATTCTCAGGAATTTTCTGTTTCTGTGGGTAGGCATAGTTCCAAAGTTCCATAGTTCCAAATAATGACCAAAGGCACACAAAGAGACAAAGATCTGATGGTGGGGTAAATTTTGGAGAGCTCGAACTCTTTCCCTGTAACAAGTGTTTCTGAGAAGGAAGTTATCATACAGTGAGTTTCAGATTCACCACCCTGATTAAGAAGAAGCATCTAATAAACAGAAGTGAATTTTCTTTTCTTTAATAAATCATCTAAAAATCATTAAAAGTTATTTTTAGTAATGGAGATGGCATATGTTACATATATGGTGGTTTTATTGAGGAGTTTAAAGGACATTAGCTAGTGAGGGATTCTTAATGAGTAAGAAAAATGCATGTCTTGACTACACAGAGTTATGTATAGACATATATGATATACATTCTTGATATATATTTTCTGTGTATAATATGTGTATATATTATTTAAATCCATCCTCTTCACCTGAAATGTGTGTGAAAACATTCACAAGCACTTCAGAATATTTTATCTATGTATTAAAGAGGTGCTTTCTGTATATATGTTGGCTGACACTAATTTTAAATTTGGAGAAGACATTCTTTCATGTGACTTCTGGAAGGAACTGTGTGGAACACACAATTGTTTGAACAAAATACAGTAATGGGACAATGTGGTTTGGGGCTACCTTGCAGAACAGTTTTGAAACTTCAGTGCTCTCCTGTCAGTGCTGCCTGAAGATAATCAGATCTTGAGACATCTCCTTTCTTTGCTTTAAATTGCGGGAGAATTTCATGGGTACACAAGGAGTTTAAGTGGGAAAACTTCACTGTCATAAGCTTTTTTTTGCTCTATTGAAAATTCTAATCCCTGGTGTATAAACAAATGCAAAACACTTTCTAAATTGAATAGGAACAGTCTAGAAGCATGCATAAAACATTGCCAGTTATCTAAGCATTAGGGAGTTTTTAATAATTTTTAATGTATTTTTATACAAAGGCAGTGAAAAAAAAAAAAACCCATGCTTTATTTTAATGTATTTCTAAGATTATCATCTGTATAAGCAAAATATTTTATGACTTTATAATTTACAAAATACTCTTACAATTCATCTATAGTATCTACATGTCAGATTTGCAGAACATACTCCTCATCTCTGCAAATTAAAGGGCTGAGAATATGGACACTTAGAGTCTGATCTAGTTAAAATTATCCCCTGCAGCAGTGGGTGGGTATCAGTTCTTCACAGCTGAGAATGATTTTCATAATTGTGCAGCACTCAGCAGCTGCAAAATCCCTGAGGATGCATGTTGCTCCTCTTCCAGAGCAGCCTGGGTTTGCCCTGCCTGGCAGAAGCAGTTTGACCCCTCATCTCTCTTACACCCATCTTGATGTGGGTTTCTGGAGGTGCTCGGTTTCCCCGAGTCTTAAGAGGAAAGCTGTAGATGCTACAAGAAATGCATGAGGATTGTCTCCTTACTGATTGACAGATCCATTTAGAACGAGTCAATGAACTTTTAAATAATGTATGTTCTCTATCTGCCTCTGCATTGATGGGGATAATTTTCTGACACATTGCCATCTAGTGGCATTTCTTTCATGGAGCCTATTACAGAATGTTAAATCCTTGCTTCAGGCTATATTTTCCTAATCTTTCCCTCAGTGGCCAATAGTGATACCTGATAGATATATTTGAAAGACGAAAAAAAAAAGAGAGAGAAAATAAGAGTCAGATTTTTAGTTTTAGCAGACAAAAAAAAAGTATGAGGAAAGCACTTACCTGCCTAAAAGCTAGCTTTGTTTCTAAGTAAAATATTATTAAGGTTTTCAATTAAATATTAAGGAGAAACTTAAAAGCACTAACGACAAACCTGCATTCATATAAAATAGCACATCTATTTTCCTGAAAAGAGCCTGAAGATAGGAACTTTTAAATACAACTGACATATCATTCTGATCCCTTGAAATTGTGTTACTTGCTCATGGGCAAATTTTAAAATATCAACTTCTTAGTGCTGATGATTCACAGATATGTTTAAAACATGATTAAATAATTGGTTACTGTTATTTCAAAGAGAATGATCATTTTTCCAGGAGTTTTGACTCATTTGCTCCAACTAATTTAAAATTACATGAACTGAAAATACTATTGTTAATCACAGAAAAGGAATTTCACTCATTTTAACAAATACAATTAGTTCTGATGAATGTTAATATCAGAAGTGATAAAGCTATCTCGTCAGAAATGAATTTAAATATAATTATAAATGACAGAATCTTTGCACAGGTTTTGTCTTGTGCACATTTATTCACATTTTAGGTACTCAAGTGCACATATACCCCTAAGCACATGCAAATATATATACATTATTTATGTTCCTATGCACTGTGGAAATGCCTGAATATTCAATGCGGTAATTAAGATACGAACAATTGCCCATTCAAATTTCATTCTTTTAGATAATGAATAGATTTATTCCCCATTCCTACAGCAATTCTGTCTGTGACAGCCTTTGCAAAGTGCATTCAAAAATCAGTGCCAGAAAAGCTTGGACTGATTAAAAATGAAAAGAAAAATAAAAATCTGAATCTAAATATAGAGTAATGTATGGCTTGCTCAGATTTCTGACTTTGATTTGTAAATGTCTTAGAAAACTGGAGTAACTGGAACATCCCTACTACACCTTGAATGTATAGAAAGGATTAATAGTAGATGTGACACACAAATATTGATAACATACTGTTGGTAGCACATTGTTTGCTGAATGCGGACTGTTTTCTAGGCATTTCTATCTAGTCTTTAAAACTAAAATATCTGAAAATACATTGATGTGTGGAATAGCATTTCAGAGATTCATAACTGCTGGCATGGTGACAAATTTGTCTCACAATCAGTTTTTAAGGACATAAGCCCTGTTTGAAATCTGTGTTTTTCTTTATTAACCATTGGGTATCTCATCATGAGGCTGGCCTTACCTCAGTGCCAGGGAAGCAGCAATGTGAATAGAAGGACACTTCGTTGACATGGGTTGGGGATGACAACATTATTTGTGAGTGGCAAAGTCAAATGTGAACAGCAGACCTTACCCAACCCTGCCCCCAAGAGAGTTAACATACGAAATTACTGTTTCACCATCTACATAGAATCAAACAACTGCACAGATTTCAGCAGAAATATGGATTTTGTTTACTTTTAATAGAATGATAGATAGAGAGATGTATTCTTCTAGTTATAGATTATCTATTAATATTTTGAATAGGGTGTGCAAGAACTGGTATAGACATGAATATGATGTGTTTAACAAATTTTTAAACTTGAAAGTATATTAATAAAGTATTGATGCAGATATTCTAGACAGCTTAACACCAAATGAAACTATGTTGTCAATATAGTGCCAAGCACTCACAGTATGAAATTATCACTCATAATTCAAGGGCACAGTCACAGGCGTGTAAATGACATGATAATCTTTGATACTTAAAAAAATTAAAATGTTTATTCTGCCACCAAAATGCCTTAATATTATTTAGACAACATACTGACATGAGTACCTTGAAGCTTCTTATTAGTATTTTTACAAATCAATCAATAATGCCTATCACTTACTGCTCATTTTGGTAAGGAAAATGTCAGAGTGTTAATATGAAGTGACACAGCCTTGAGTAGTGCTGAGGGAATTACATACTCTCTCTGTAAATTCAGTTTTATTCAGATGAAACTGAGGAAGATGAAAAATGGCTTGAGAAAAGATATGTGTCTGATATGGAAAGAAGAGGAAATAGTTTTCTGACTCATGACAGGTAAAGTAGGTAATGGGATATATGAGTGGGAATAAAGAAAAAGGAGTAGCAGTTATGCAGGAGGTTCAAAATAATGGAAGAAAAATGCTTATTTCAATTATATGGAACTTAAGAATGCATGTCTGGAGTGTAACTCAATGCAAGTCAAGGAGTAACAGTGGCACATAGCTAATAGGTTAATTGGGAAAACATTTAAGGCCAAAAGAGACAGTAAGTGTGAGGGAAAGGCACGACGTTTAAGGTAAAAACTTTTCCTTATGTAGACAAGGACGGGAATTATTTGTGAACTTCTGAGTAATCTTCTATTAAGGCCTTCTGAAGCCAGGCTTCATATGGATTTTAAGTGCAAGATCATGCAAGAAGAAAGGTGACTATATATCCTAGAATCATAGAATATGCTGAGTTGGAAGGGACCCATCAGGATCATGGAGTCCAACTCTTGGCCTTGCACAGGACACAGGAATCTCACTGTGTGCCTGAGAATGTTGTCCAAGCACTTCTTGAACTCTGCTAGGCTTGCTGTGACCACTTCCCTGGGAAGCCTGTTCCAGTGCCCAACCACCCTCTGGGTGAACAACCTTTTCCTGATATCCAACTTAAACCCCCGCAACTCAGCTCCATGCTGTTTCCTCAAGTCCTGTCACTGGTCATGAGAGTGAAGAGATCAGTACCTGCTCCTCCACTTCTCTTCATAAGGATGTTGAAGACCACAATGAGGTCTCACACAGTATGATTTAAACGTTCCATGTTGGAGTACATGTCAGTTGGAAAAGGTAATTGTTAAAATCCTCACTAAAGTGTTGTTTAACCTTTGTGGTGTTCCTCATGGGAGCATTAATAATCTGAGAGTAAGAAATATTCTTCTGATAATTTGCATTGCCATATGATTTTACATTTTTCATGCTGTAACTACTATGTGATTGTCTGGAAACCTGACATATGTTTTAGGTAATAGGAGAAGAGTTGGACAGCTGAAAATTGAAATTAAAGAGGAAGTAATACCCTGTGATCATGATAATGCTCTGGGTTGGTGTTTGGCAAGAGAGAAGTCTTAGAGCTTTATAGCTTCTCATATTGGCTGAAAACAATGATTTGCAAGGTGGCATTTTGAACACAGGACAAGTGATGTTGTGTGTGTGTACTCAGATTGTCTTCACAACCTGTGGATTGTCCAAGTCAGCATGTACTGACTATGCCTGCCCTTTCTTTCCAAGACTAATTTTTCACTTGTTTCTCCTGTTCCGTCTACTTTGAAAATATTATAATGAATCTTTTGCAAGATCCCCCATACAGTCTTTTCTATAATAATTTGAAAAAAGCATTTTCATATCTTTTCAATCCAGTGAGATGTTGAATGTATAAAACTTACATTCACTCCCAGGAATGAAGAAACAGCTCATTAACTTCTACCATCACATTGTATAGCCAATATGAGTGCTCAGAAAAATGTTTCAAGTGACCATAACCAAATTACTTCTCTTTTATCCTCAAATTCCAAAGTTAATTATAAGATTTTAGACTTTTCTAGATGATATTTCAATTGTGTTGACATGAAAGATCAATTCTTGCATTGACTTGTATTCCTGGAAACTTTGCTTCATTTATCACCATTCTATAGCTAACTTGTTAACATTGTGCTCTGTCTTATTTTTTCATTTATTATTGTTATTCTGGAATGATTTTTTTTTTTCCCCAGACAATTTGGGGCAGTTTTTTATTGTCTAATGTTCCAAAGGTACATAAACGATCTCAGTTCTACATAACCTTTCCCTCTAGATTTTTGCAGTCTCCCAAGACCATCTGTGCTAACCCTTGTATCAAGAGAGCCCCCGATCTGATGTCAGGCACTGCACACAACCTCTGTAGGAACATGAAAGTGTATGTGTGTAGAGATAAAACATTCATGTCTTTCATATTTCAAAAGAAAAACAACTAAAAGCTGCCCTCAAACACAAAAGTTCCTAACCAGTCAATTTAAAGAATAACCCAAATCACTTTAAAAAATATTAGGTGTGAAAAAGCAACAAGAAATGCTCCAGCATGAGCCTTCAGCTTACAGATCATTTTGAACAGCAAGAAATGAGGAAGGGAAGAACTGAGATAAGAACTAATATTAAAACTGAAGAAGAAACTGAAGAAGAGGAATATATACATTTCTGTTAAAACAAATTGTACTTGAGATATAATCTCACTTTACACAATACAGAGATTTGGTTTTCTTCTTAAATGGATCTCAACTCCACCACAGTCCCCCCTCCCTTAGAATGTGAGAAGCTGGCTGAAAATATTCAGAGGGACAGAGAGAAGTTACAAGAGCAAATTTGGCGAGAAAAGGGGTCCCTCTCCAGGCTACACTTTGCTAGTGCCCTTGTGCTGTTGACACAAGGTTACTGTAGTTCCCTCTTTGGATGCTGCTCAGATCTTCCAGCACTCAAAGCGAGGTTTGCATCCAAAGAACTGAGCTTCTATTCACATATCTGGAACAGCAGTATTGTTATTTTGCTCTCTTCATGGTTTTTCCTGTGCCAACCCGGCAGAAAGCTACAGAACTGAATCAGAATTGCATTTGGCTTCCTTGGTAATCGCGACAGAGTAGGCCCTGTCCCTGAAGTTGCACTTGAAGTATTGCTCATTTGTGTTCATGAAAAGGAGTGGAGAAAGATAGTCATCCCTAGAAGAGAAACTGCATTGTATTCTCTGCAAGCTTCAGCCGTTGGGAAGTAATTTTAAGCTATCTGCAATTTCTGTATGCTGTTTTCAAAGATGCTTACACAATTTTTGGACAAATGCTTCAAAGCATTTGAGTTACTGTAAAATTCTCTGAACTAAATAGATAAAGCATCTAAAAATAGGTAATATGTAGCAGATGTAGCGCTGCATGTAAACAGTGTTCTTATAAATAGTTATGTAAGATTACAGCTGAAAAAATTGCCAGCTTATGAAGTTATGTTAAAATTCTGGCAAAAATATCACCAGTTTTAATATATTTATGTCACAGAGTTCTTTCTGGTAGTAAATTTGTTACAAGTTTTTGGAGGGTGATTTTATATGATGTCTCCCCGAGTCTTCTAAGGTTTTGATAATCTTTCTGAGGCCAATTTACTGTGTAATTCTTCTTCCAGGGGAAAACATTGACATTTATTTTTCTATGTTTTGCAAGTGTTTGAAAAGAAATGTGGAGAAAATCTTCCACAAATAGACTTCTGAACGTAATGATTCCTTTGGAAAGGTCTTTTCTTTTTTTCTTCCACTGAGTAAGTAAAGCAAACTATTGTCTGCCATTTTGACATACTACCTGCTTTTAATTTCTTAGTACATATTGGTATTTCATAAAGGTTCAAGGCAGCCACTCACAAGGTGGAACAGAAAAACAGCTTAATCGTGGCCAGCAGCCTTTCCTAACTTAATTTAGGTTAGTGAATGAAAAATACTGCACCCAGATGAAATGTTAGATTAAATTGGTCAGAGCTAGGATTTTATTGCTTGGACTAAAATTTGATGAAGCTTTCATCTGGAAGTGGCCGGCTTGACACAAGTAACCACAAACTCACTTTTTGCTCAGGTTGCAGTTCATATAATCTACCTCAGACAACTAAGAATTTAAGACAGCTAAGTCTAAACTAGTCATCATGTGCTCATGAAAGGTAATTCTTTTCATCCTGAAGTAGATGTCTGAAATAGGCAAGACTGATCTCTATAGGAGATTAATTGGAAATGGCCTATAGAAACATTAGATTTGAAATTTTAAGTTGTATCAAACTAACTGTATTTCCAAATGACCAAGTATTTCTTTACTCTGGTAGTTCCACTAATAGGAAAGCTATATTTGGTTTTTGTTTCATTGCTTGTTAAGTGGGGGTTCCTAATACAACAGTTGCAATGTTTTCCTTTCTTCTTTTGTCACTAGTGTTTGTGTTTTAGGGACATTGTAGCAGATTTTGCCTTAAGTGCACTAGAGGGCGGGAAGATGACAGGCACTACTGATCTATAAAATTGGTACTACGTCATATCTCTGGACAAAATCTCAATCAGAGGACAAAGCACAGTATGAGTGCAATGCAGAATTAAGGAATTAAGAACTTCGAAAGACATGCAATGGATAAGGAATGATACGCTCCGGAAAAAGGTGTTTCTGCTAGAAGTTTGCAAATGACCTGTCAAACCTGATTTATGATGGCAACTGATTTTACAGGACTATAAAATCCTTTTCAGTAGTCCTAAGTTTTCTTAAGGTCATTGTGCATATTTGGTTTGTTAGCAAGAGATCTTTTCCACGTTTTTTTATATTCAGCTTTATATACAGAGAGTTAAAGCCTGTTACCTGTAAAATACAGATAAATTATGTGTGAATTAGAGCAGTGAAATATAATGCTGCCCTTGATTTCAGATTTTATTTGTATAACACAAGTTTGAGATTAATTTAATGGCAAGCAGCTGTCAAATTATATATCATTTTAATAAAATCTTTCTACAGTATGTCACCTTTGCAATCTGCAAAGGCCTTAATTTTATCTGCAAAACCTGACGCCACAGTTACAGGATTTCAGCTGCAGAGTTCTTAGAAAAACTGTAAAAATTGATAAAACAGTATCACTGTATAGAGCAAAGTCACAGTATCAAACTTCATTTTTTTATGCGGGAAAGAGGGAATACTGAACCTTCACAGAGGCTTGAGGAACCATTTTTTATAAATAACTTCAGTCTCAAATTTCAGTTTTTCTCAAAAAGTTGCAGTCCTTCTAGTTGTAGGGAAACTATTGCTGGTACAGAATGAATTGTTATTCATTACTGAGATTTTGTTGACCTCTTAAAAAATTACTCACCAAACCAGTATTTCTCTAAAATCAGATTTTCCATTGTAAAAGCCTTCTTGACACTTCTTAGTATTTATGCAAATATCCATTAAACATGTTCTTTAGCATAATGCTGCTTAGTCAGTGCCAGTGTCAGCCTTACAGGCTTGCCATTCCCTGGATCTTCTCCAGAACCCTTTTCTTTTCAGGGTAATGGCCTGACATTTGCCACACATGGCTATTCAGCTATTTCATTCTTAAGATGTCATAGAACTCAAGGGGTAACCATTAAATCCTGTGTATACCATTTAATCCTGGTGATGTTCTGCTGCTAATTTTGTCAACTTGTTCTGTAATCTCTTCTACAGTCACTTCAGTTTTAGATGGATCCTTTGACGAATGCCTGTGCAAAAAATTATATTGAGGTGGGAATCTCCACAGTTTTTTCAAAGCGAACATTGATGCCAAGAAGTCATTTAGCTCCTGTGCAATTGCATGTCCTTTCTAAGTGTTCCTTTTATACCCTGCTCATTAAGAGGACCTGCAGGCTCTCTGCCAGGCTTTTTGATCTTGATTTGTTTGAAAAAAAAAAGACTTTTTATTACCTCTGAAACTCTTTTACTAGCTTTTCTCAAACTTTTTTTTTTTT
>VZRN01003866.1:1201055-1236189 GCA_013397935.1 Dasyornis broadbenti
TTTTTTGGTCTGCCTTATCTGCCAGTTATTTTCTTCATTTAAACTCAGCTTCGGCTTTTTTGAAATGCCTTCCTGTATCTAATAGCCTTCTTCACCCTGCTAGTTAACTGGGCTTTTCAGTCCTTTTGTGCCTTTTCAGTCTATTCTAAAGAGATGGTGTGCATTGGCACTATGTTTCCAATGCAGTTTCTTTATGAAAAGTCCATGCTGTCAGGAAAGATTTAGTCCTCCAGGTTGCCATTTCTAACTTCTTTTTGATGAGCTTTCTCTTTTCTAAGCATTAAATTAAATACAACCCTGGAATTCCTAGACTTGTTCTGCATATGTGTTAACAGAGTGTCTAAGTACATTAAGTACTTTCCTTAACACATTTTACCATTAGTACTTAGTAATTACATTAATATAGACACTTAGGATGTTAGCAAAGCAATGTATTTTAACTTATAGAACCGTAGAATCATAGAATTATTTGGGCTGAAGAGAGCCTTAAACATCATCTATTTCCAAGCTCCTTGACCATGGGCAGGGACAACTTCCACTGTACTAGGTTGCTCAAAGCCCCATCTAGCCTGGCCTTGAACACTTAGAGGAATGGGGCATCCACAACTTCATTGTCAAGAATCCACTGTTTGGCGTCCCTTCCCTCCAGTGTGCCAACTGCACTGCACAATTTGGTGTCATCAGCAAACTTGCTGAGAGTGCACTCGATCTCACTGTCCATGTCACTGAAAAAAGTGTTCAACAGTGCCTGCTCCAGTACTGACCCCTGAGGAACACTACTCATCACTGCTTCTGACTTGAGCATTGAGTCATGGACCACAACTCTTTTGAGTGCAACCATCCAGGCAGTTCCTTATCCACCAAGCTGTCCATCCATGAAATCCTTGTCTCTCCACTTTAGAAACAAGGCTGTTGAGTGGGACAGTGTCCTATGCTTTGCACAAGTCCAGGTAGGTGACTTCAGTTGCTCTTCCTGCATCCACTAACACTGTAAAGCCATCGTAGAAGGTCACTAATTTTTTTCAGGCACAATCTGCCCTTACTGAAGCCATGCTGGCTCTCACAAATCACCTCCTGCATAAACTCTTCTGAGAAATAGCAATGTAGTTAATTACGCAACTTTGACATGTTTGTCTCATCTGGCACAGAGGATTCTATAACTACAGCCTTTCTTTCATGTGTCAGGTGGAATAACATACTATTGTGTCTCTTCATTTAATTTTTTCACATTATAACCTCCTGTCACTGGTGATTACTGCCTGATTGATTGATGGATTGATTAATGGTCAATTTCAGATTTTTCCAGCAGACCAGAGGAGATGAGGAAACAGTCTTGACAGGGTGACTGTTATCCTTCTGTCTTTTCCTCACTGAGATTGATTACATCTCTACTGCACAAATCATGGTTTCTAAGTCCTCTGATCCCCCTCTTCCACTTCTGATTATAGTTTTCAATTTAGTTTTAGCTTAACAGCCTGTCAGCCAAATTCACTGGCATGCTCTTGAAGCTTAAAGCATTTTCAGCTTTTGGCTCAGGTTATCTACTGAAATGGTCAGCAAACAACTGAACTGAATAGAACACCACCACCATGCAAATACTTGAACTAAAAGGTATGTGATTGAAAAACTTGAGCACCCTTTCAATCACCTGAATACTGGTGTTCATGAGTATTAGAACAAATTACAGCACAGTGCTAAAAAGCAGCCAGTAAATTGCCTTGAAAAAAATAGTGTTTCCAATAATCCGTTTTTCATAGCATTTTAGAAAATGAGGGGTAAAGGTCTCTTGTATATTAACCATAGCACCATGTGACTGGTATTCTTTATCAGTTGCTGAGCAACAGTCATACTCTGAATTTTTAAACTCATTAGCAAGCTGAACAGGCTGGCATTTGGCAGATGTTATTTGATTTTGTTTGGAGGCAAGTCAATGGGGGAGACAGGAGAGACATTGAGCTCATTGTGCTATCTTGTTTCTCTTATTAAATTCTCATGATATTTTAAATACTTCTAAGGAGACTGAAAGGAGCTTCTTAATTTTCAGGTTATTCACAGAACTTTTATGTGATTTATATAGTAATAGAAATGAAACACACAAGCAAAATTTTGTTAGCTTCAAACACATTTTAATCTGTATCCAACATTTTCCTCAAGTGTTTCAGTCATTAGTAATAGCTGAAGTAGCTTTATTTGAATCCTCCAATCATGCCAAGCATTTCTTAAAAAGTTTTGCCAGCATACCTTGTCCTTGACCAGGAATCTTTTATTTTTGTGTACCAGTTGAAGCCTTTTTTAAGAGAAGAACTGTCAATTGTTATAAATCTTTTTGTACTATGTGACAGGGATGTGATGTGACCATGTATCCACAAAGAAGTCATTCTGCTTGGATTTTAAGATAGCAATGCCCAAACCTTACAAGCCTGGCAATGTGCCTAAGTAAGCTTAAACTGCTAAATCTTTGAAGTATGAGTTACAAACCAGCAGGGGACCTCTGCAGAGCATAAGTATAAGGGAAGTCAGATACTGTCAGGCTTGTAACACTAATTCATGAGCACAGATCTCCCACTCAAATACCAGATGTCAGTGTATTGTTTTGTTGACTCATTAATGGCAGTTTTAGCATGGCTGGTTTTTTTCTGACTGAAGCTGATTAATGAACCGGTGAAAAGAGTAATACTATTCCTTCATTTCTAAGTGTTGCCTTGAGTATCTTCTTTGTCTAAGAAATCTTTACCCAGACCACTTACTTCCATGTGATTCTAAGGATTATGAATTACTGCATTATTATCATTAGTTTTCATCTCAGTAACAGCCATGGGGCCCAGCTCAGGTTTTCCACAGTTGGTATTACAGAAAAATGAATATTAAGAAATTACTCATACTGGCACCTGGAGTATGTGTTTTTTAAACTCCTCCAACATTATTTAAATTACAAATTTCTGATAGTCTTGCAAGGAGTTGCTGAGCAATTCTGGAAACTAATATTGCCTGACTTTTTGTTATTTTGGGCTTTTTCCAACCTTATTTGCCTGGTCACAGATAGAATCTACATACTCATCTCAATACCAGGTATTACTAATGTTGTAGAAAATAAGGTCTGTCAAAAAAGTATAGGGCTGGCTTCTAAGACAAAAAAGCTTCTAGGTATATTAGCATGCTTAGGTTAGTAACATAAGTCAACAAAAAAGGGAATATCAGAGTAATATCCATAAATCGTAAATAGCAAGAAAAAGGGAAAAACATATATAGGGAAGGTTGGATCGAGTGAAATCACCTGTTAGAAATACTTAGGGAGCATGGGCCAGACTCACAAGTAAGATAGAAGTTTATAAGATGCAGAAGGAGTGCTCTGCATGCAACATGTAGTTGTTAACTTCTTTCTGAAGGAAATTATGGATACTAAAAATTTACAAAAGCTCAAAGGAAGACAGAATTCATTGCAGCTTCTGAACTACAAGTTATTTGGGTTGAGAAAGTGTTACATTCTGAGGAAATGTTACTACTTACTTTCTCTGGTTCGTACCTTTCCTAGGTACCTGGTATTTGTCACACATCATTTCAGTCTTAGAGTGTGAAGTCTTAGAACCATCCCTTATGCAGCCATTTATCACTAACTCTACATACATTAATCTAATAATACCACAGAGTTGGTTGGGGTTTGGTTTTTTGGTCGGTTGGCTGGTTTGAGTGGGGTTTTTTTGTTTGGCTGATTTTGGGGGGTTTTTTGTTTGTTTGTTTTCTTTGTTTTGGTTTGGGTTGGGTTGAGGTTTTTTTAATCCCTTTCACTCTTCTGTACATTCTTTCTTCTTTGAGCCAGTCTGGAGAGCAAAACATCAAATGCTGCAGGGTGTGTCATGTAGGAGGTGTGTCTACACAAGCACTCTTTACACTGCCTCCCTCCTGCACTGTGGAGTCACTGGCAATGATCTATTACTGTTGTACTGAAACCATTTTTTAGTGCAGAGTGGCTTATAGTTGACAGGGAAGAAATTCTAAAATCTTCCTGCTTGGTGAAATTTTGGAGCCTCCTTATGCAGGTGCAAAGTTCAGGTTTTAAAAAAGTTTTGTGTTCCAAGTAATATCAGCACAATTTTCACCAAGACTTACAAAGGTCTCTTTGGCACAAAGAGGTTCTTTGACTCTCAAAGACACAGCTCTGTAAGATAGGACAGATACTGCCAGGTAATTCTAAAGCTTGGGATCTACTTCCAGGAGAAACACATTATAGTCACCTCATGAATGGAACTGGAATTGTTGCTGGGCGATTGAAAGCTGGAAAAAACAGTAAAGACTAGGTTCCTGGTTTTATTTTCTTCACTATTATCACTCGCAAATTAAATCAGTATAAAAGATAACTGTTATTTGGTACAGTATATGTTTAGTAAACATCAGTTCCCAGAATGGTTGAGTTTGAAAGGGATCTCTGAAGGTCATTCAGTACAACCCCCCTGCTCAGGCAGGGCCACTTAGAGCCAGTTGCCTACAACCATGTCCCTCTAAGGAGGGGCAACCTGTGTGAGTGCTCAGTCTTCACTACAGTAAAAGGTGTTTCCCGATGTTCAGATGGCAACTCTTGTGCTTCAGTTTGTGCACATTACATGTTTTTTGTTACTGGGCACCATTGAATACAGCCTGTCTCTGTCCTCTTTGCACCCTCACTTCAGACATTTAGATATTGATAACATGCCCCTGAGCCTTCTTTTCTACAGACTGAACAGTCTCAGTGTTCTTGACATCTTCTAATAACGAGATGCTTCAGTCTCCTAATCATCTTAGTGGCTTTCTCCAGTGTGTCCATGTCTCTTTTGTAAGGGACAGCCCAGAATTTGAGCTGAGGCTCCAGGTGTGGTCTTCCCAGTGCTGAATAAAGGAGAAGAATCATCGAATGGGTAAGGCTGGAAGGGACCACTGGAGGTCATCTAGTCCAACCTCCCTGCTCAATCAGGGTCCCCTAGAGCATGTTACTCACAAGTATGTCTAGACAGTTTTTGAATATCTGCAGTGAAGGAGACTCCACAACTTCTCTGGGCAATCTGTTCCAGTGTGTGATCATCCACACAGTGAAGAAGTTCTACATGTTCCAGTGGAACTTTCTGTGCATCAGTTTATGCTTGTTGCTCATTGCCACTTGTCCTATTGCTTGGCACCACTAAGATGAGCGTGGCTCCATCGTCTTGGCACCTTCCTTCAGATACTGATAGACATTGTTGGGCTCGTCTCTCAGTCGTCTCTTCAGGGGCTGAACTCAGCTCCCTCAGTCTTTCCTTGTAAGAGAGATGCTCCAGTCACTCAATCATCTTTGTAACCCTTCACTAGACCCACTCTAGGAGCTCTATGTCTCTCTTGTACTGAGCAGCCCAAAACTGGACACAGCACTCCGGATGTGGCCTCTCCGGACCTGTGTAGAAGGGCAGGATCAACTCCCTCAACCTGCCAACAATGCTCTTCCAATGCACTCCAGGATACCGCTGGCTTTCTTGATCACAAGGGCATACTGCTGGTTCATGGGTAGCTTCTGGTCCACCAGGAACTCTTACTGCCGATCAGCTCGCAGCCTGTACTGGTGCATGAAGTTTTCCTTCCCTAGGTGCAGGCCTTGACACTTCTTCCTGTTTAACTTCATGAGCCTATCAAGGTCTCTCTGGATGGCAGTGTGACCCTCTGTCAAATCAGCCCCCTCTCCAAGATTGCAAATTTATTGGGGTAGCCTCTGCCTGAGTATCCAGGTCCTTGAAGATGTTAAACAGGACTGGACCCAGTATTGACACCATGGGTACACCAGTCATCACTGGCTTCCAGCTAGAGTTTGCATGGTATAACATCACACCCTGAGCCTGGACATTGAGACAACTTTCACTTGACCTCACTGTTTATTCAGCCCATACATCATAGTTATGATTAAATATGTGCAGAAAAGAATTTTCTGAATGGTGTTGGTTTTGAGACATTGATTCCTAGCATTCGATAGAATTCAATAGAATTTTCTTTGTGCTAACCTGACAAGCAGTATCCCAAGAACTCAATGGTCATGTTTGTTTTGATTCTTATCATCTGAATTCTGAACTCTAGGGCTGGCTGAACATTTTTGGGAGCACTACATCTTAGCTGTCTTCCAAAAAGGAATTGTTACTATAAGTCTGTATTGGTGATTATGATCCTAATATGAATGGGAGAGCCCACTTGGTTTATCAAATGACAAGAGAGCCAGCAAACTTTTCCTGTGCCTTAGGACACAAGCTTTCTTGGTTAGATGGTGGAAGAGGTGCACGTAATTTCCTGAGTCTGGCTTGGCGGGCAGGAAGAGATGAAGATGAACCTTGTGCTCCTGGCTAAATTGTGCAACACTGATTGCCAGCACGACTCAGATTATGAGAGATGAAAACTTAGGCTTCAGGGCTAGAACCTTCTCACTCAGTGCTTAGCTGGGTGGCCAGAGTGAGTTGGATAGCAGATTTTATGATTTCTGTTCTATGGCATCTGCCTTATCTTAGGTAAGGGTAAAATCCCTTCCTGGTCATACATATTTAAAGAAGGGACATTTTGGGCAGTGTGCCTAGTATTCAAATATGCACAAACATGCTATCAGCATGCTACTGACTGAAAGCTTAGATAATTAAGCATAGCTGTTGTAATTGCTATTGAACAATTTAGGTGCCTAGAAAGCCCCAGGGCAAAGCAAAGCAAAACAAAACAAAAAAAAAAAGAAGCATCATGAAAAGTCTGTATTTCCTTTGAAAGATGCTTTTAAGAATGTTGTGGGTTTTGTTGTTTTGGTTTGGTTTGGTTTTTGTTTGTTTGTTTTTGAGGAAAAAATTCTATAAAGGAGAAATCTGCAATTTGAATGAAAAATTCACAGGAACTTGTTATCATTTCCCTAGTTTGTGGAGCCAATTAAAAAAAATTCACTTTCTTCATAGGAGACTTAGCAGCAAAAATTCGTTGGGTAGTCTCACCTCATCTTGATATTTTTTTCCCAGCTTATAAAAAACACTACAAATGTGATATGATTGGCAGTCTCTGCACAAGAGAGGCCAAGGACTAAAATAACAATACAGTTTGCAGGTCAAGAGAAAAGGGTGAATTAGTAGAGTTAGAGTAAGAAACTTGCATAGCCTGGATCCACTGTTTAACTTGGTCAGTGCTGTTAGTCTTGTACTTTGATGAACTCTAAATTCACTGAGAAATGACAAAAAAGAAGTAATAGTAGGGCTGAATGAATCCAGGAGCGGAAATGTGTTAAAGAACCTTTCACCTCCACTGTTATTTTACAATGAAGCTGAATAAAGCAGACTTTTTCAAAAGAAGTTAAAGGGAGTTTCTGAAATGAATCTAGCCAAGGTCAGAAATTCTTATATTTCTTATTATCTCTTGACTCTTCAGTGATCTTTGAAGAATATACTCTTGGTCCCACTTTATGATGGACAGGAGCAAAATTACAAGCCTTTAACATTTTTACTAGGGAAACTTAGGGAAAAGTGCAAAAAATAAATGTAAATAGATACTGAAATAAATCAAATAATGAGTCTCACTTAGGGCTGGAGCACTCAGTATGCCATTGTCACTTCAATACTAAGGTGATTTAATGTAAAGTTTGATACTTTCCAGTACATTCCATCTGATTTTTTTTTTTTTTAATATTAATCCTCCATTAACCGTATTTACTTCCCAGAGAATTCCAAATAAACACACAGTTTAGATTAAAATCTGTATTCATATTCTCAGGGCAGTTTTATTAAGCAGCAGAAGACAAGATGTTAAAAATAATTTTAAACAGGAATTTTCTTCGTGAGGGAAGGACAAAGACATTTCCTTCTTTCTGTGTTCTGAGCCCCTTTCTCCTCACACACTGCTACTTTTCAGTATCAGCTGTTTACTTTCTTCTGTGACATCTTTGGCTCAAAATACCTACAGTCCAGTTTTGAGACAGTCCTCACAAAATTTGTCTTATTATTTCTGTGTGAGTTTTTTGTGTTAGCAGTCTGGTGGATAATAAAGATATAAATTCAGACACAGTGCTAATTTATTAACATTCAGAAGAACTTGCTTTCCAAATAATGTCTCAAATATTTCAATGTATGTTGAGTAACAACATAAAGAAGGGTTATATTGGACCAAGTTAATGAAATTATGTTTCCACTGGCTGTGTTTACTGCAAGAAGCTAATGCTGGAGTATCTCAAGGTTATTTCTAATACTTGACTGTTTTAATGATTATTTTATTAGAGGTTAGAGCTCCATTTTTAATGAAGTAGTTATCCCTCTTGACTTTATATAGCTTTAAAGTTTGGCGGGGTTTTTTTCGTCAATTCATCTATATTAGTGAAGTGAACTTCAAGATTTCAAAAAATATATGGTCTTACTGCAATGTAAATGGAACAAACCATGAGCTAGAGAAATAACAACCTAACCAACCACACAAAACCAACCAAACAAAAAGAAACAGAATGCCAGTGATCTTGGAATATAAGCATGTATAATAACAAAACCAAGTGTGACGGTCTTTTTAATATGTAACAGGTAATACAAAGTAGCACTAGCACAGTTTAAAAGTAATTAATTTCTGTGTTAATTTCAGAATATAAGCAGTTGTATTTGGGAAACATTGAAGCAATTTGGATTACGTAGTTTTTGTCGAGAAAATAAGATTTTGCAGTACTACAGCTTATCTTTGCTGTCTCTGTTGCAGAATAAATATTTCACTTATGTATTCAAAAGTAACTAAATGGAAATTTATAAAGTCAGATACAGAACACCAGTCTGTCATGGGGGTATTTCTTTAAGTTCATAGGGGTGTAGTTCTTTATAGGACTTATTGTAATTAAATTTAATAAAAAAATGTAGTCCTAGGAAGAAAACTAAGAAATAAATTACATTATAAACACTGGCAAAATTTTCTAAATAATCTAAACGTGAGGCACTATAAGAACTTCAGTGAGCACATAGATGTATGAGTTAGCCAAATATAATTCAAATAATTTGCTTAGCAATAAACTTTATTTTTCCCTATTTTAGACTTTGTATGGGTGGGTATGCAAATGTCTTTTGTTGAGTTAATTCCTTCAAATGGACGGATCAGACTTACATTTTATAATGAGGGAGCTGAGGATCATGATCATTGGGAAGGAAGTCTGTGGTTTACTGAACTGGTTTTTGTTCACACAAACCACAACACATGCATAACAGTCTTGCTTGCCACCTTCCTGTTTTACATGCTGGAGCATTCTGAGCATTACTTACTGCCGCAGTTTCCTGGGTACCATGGGTTTCCCTCACCTGAAAGCTCAAAACACTTACTATCTCTTTACTTATATTAACTTTCATCAGCAGGCAGTAACTAGGGTGCTCATTTGATCACTGAACTCTTGATTACATCCTTCTATGGTTTCATGCTGAATATTGAATTTTATACCTATTTTCCCAAAAGGTTACTATCTGATTCTCATTTCAGTGTGAAGACTGATGCAGTTATGACTGAATCAAAGAAAGGAAGAATAATTTCTGTTGGCTTTGGAAGTTCCTAGAGGTTTTCTTTTTAGTTCTTAGGAATTACCTCATCTGTTATAAATACTGCAAAAAAATTGTAACAATATTAGGTACTTTTAATATGAAATACTTAAGTCACATTGGTGGTGCTTTTTTCTGAGTGGTTGTAGAACGACACACACTGAAAACCTACAGTGGCTTACAATCATATTTATTTCCGTGTCGTCTTTTTAATGTATAAAGCTACTTCTATTCTTAGAAGAGTACTTATTCTCTGGAGATTAATTTAGAGTAATTTAAGTACCAGCATCACATAGACTATTAAGGTCCTTCGGATTTCACTGTAGTTTTTCACTTTATAGTGATATAGTTAGATTCTGATTGCCTTCACAGCAATCTAAATCAAGATAACAACCCCAAGAGGCTTGGGCTTGGTAACTCTTTTTCATAGTTTTTGTGATACATACAGGACTACCATAGGACAGGGCTGTACTGAAATATTTCCCATGAGATTCTTAGCTAGAAAGTGACAGTATTATTGGATTTTGTTAGAATTTTATCTCCAAAATTGTGCACCTGTATCTGAATTGAATACCCATACTAAACTGCAGGTTCTTTTTTTTTCTTTTCCTATCGAATTTCTCAAGCAAATTCTTTAACAAGCTAGGTACAAATGTGTAGAATGAAAACAGAGTTGAGAGTAGGATCTGACCTAGTCACTTCAAATAAAATGCACTTGAGAGCTCTTAAAACTTGATCAGGTAACCTGTTTATTTTCTGTTCTAAAAATGCCAATTATGTAGAAACCTCATGATAAATGCAACAATTGCTCTTCAAAGGATATGGGTAATTCTTCAAAAGTATCATAATTGCAGCTCCCAAAAAAGTATTCAAGAAGCCTTCACAGTAGGAAAAGTAATCATTATTCAATCAGACTATTAAGACATCAGCACAGTGACAGCAGTAAGATGTCTTTTGCAACAGTCAGATACACCAGTCCTTATCCTGCAAATCTTGCTCATTCTAGTTCCCTCATCTTCAGCCAAGACAGACTGTAGTTTACTGAGAAGACATTGCTCACTCAGAAAGGTCATAGGGCTGTTAGGTCCTTGATGTACACAATAGCTGTACGGCATTGGGATAAGAACTTTTTTTCCAAGGACTTACATTGAGATAAAGAACGAATTTGTCCAACTCATCCAGATGCACTAATTTGACCTTAAGACTGCATGTCCTGATTCTGCCCAGGACAGAGTTAACTTTTGCAGTAGCCATGAGGAGGAGGAGCTTCGAGCCACGTGGGCATGGCTAAGAAGTTATTCTCTACCACCTCCTATGGGTTGCCAGACCTGGGGATAAGGGACTCTCTGGCTTCTGAGAAGAGCATGGTTTTCCAGTGGAGCAAAATGTGGTTATGTGGGGAACCCATCTGCCGTTGCTCATTGTTGCCTGGGGTCAATCATGACCGTTTTTGCACGTGAAACACCTTCTTTTTTATACTTTTGTCATAATACCGTTGCTGTTACTGTTTGTTTTCTTATCTTATTGTCGTTTCCAGTAAATTTTTCTTAGTTCAACCCGTGATCTTTGTCTTCTGTGCCTCCCTCTCGGGAGGGGAGGAGTTCATGGTCTTCTTAGTGGGAGTACTACACTGGGTAATACTATTCCTATACCACAATTCTGCAGATGTTGCCTCAGGTCAGATCTGGACAGCTTGAGTGTGTTGTGCATCTCTAGGTACTGGGGAGGGTGTGTATGTTTTCTATCTTCTCTTCTGTAGGCACGTCTCTAATTAGCAGAGCACTGGGAAACTTGGACTTCTTTGCTAGGAATAGCCAGGCTAGATGTCAAGAAATAGCACTACTGGGCACCTGACCTGCAATCTGTGGAGGAGGTTTATATAGGAGTTGCTGGTTTATTTGGCCACCTTGTAAGAAGTAAAGGAATTTCTAGTCCTTTTGATTAAAGAAATCTAGGAATAGAAGTCCATGGAAAGAAAGCAGGACTAATTACTAACCTGTGTATCAGTCGAGTGTGATGTGCAGAAAAGCTAAAGGATGATTTTATAGGGGCTGGTGTTTTTTGAAATGTTTAGCAGTCTGGGATAACTGTTACGCTGTGGAGCATTCAAGCTGAAGTGTTACATAGACATGACCTGTCCCCTCAAAAGCCTAAAGACTACATGTCTACAATCCAGGCCATAACACTTTCCAGAGGCAACTGGGGTAGTCCAGGCTGTAGGAGTACTCTCTAGTAAGGCTGCATGAGATGATGTGGAAACATCTAGTTGTTTTGTTTTTAAGCAGCAAAATTGCAGACTTCATCCACTCTTTCAAGGAGATGAAATTAATTTCTGTGTGAGAATCAGCACACGGCATGTATGGCCTGCATACCATATGGGTCCTACTTAGCATCTCCATGCCCAAGTAGTTCACCGTGTCACAGTATATATCACTTGATAGAAACAGTATGGCATCTCATCCCCAAACACTTCCTAGTGTAGGAAAATTACTGCATGAAGCTTTAATAGGCATATTTGCCCTTTACACAGTTACTTTTAAATACAAAATTATCATGTATCTTTTCAAAGGTGAACAATGAGGAATAACAGTCTTTTGAGTTCTTTGTGGGGATTTTTATTCTACTAATTAAGTAATCCTGTTTTTATCCAGCCATATAAAGGGCAAGTGTGTGAAAAATGTTATCATATGGATGAAGAACAGACAATGTTCTACTCACAAATTTGTAATTCTTGCAATAAGGTTGCCATTCTTTTTGTATCCCGCAGAATGTGAAAACACATGTGAATACCTCAAAAAGATATGATTCGTATTAGGAGAATTTTCTGAACCAGCCTTATGTTTCCAGTAGGCAATAATGCTTCCGTAATTTGAGTTAAAATTCTGAAATACTTAAAAACAAAAATAAAAGAGAGAGAAAAAAAAAAGGTAAGTGTATGACATTTGGGTATTCTTCCCATAACCAAAGGATTCAAAACATACTTGTAAGGATGCTCATATACTTTAAAAAGTATTACAGACTTACAAAATTAATTTCACAATGTGTCTAATGGCAGTTGATGACACTGAAGTTGAAGCACATCATTTCAAGGGGCCTTGTGAATAGTTCTGTAGAACACAGGCAGGCACTGGAAAGACCTCTGCTAAGTGCTATTTAATGATCTGTAAAGGTAAAGCATATCAATCTCAAATGTATGAAAAATCTCATACCTCTTTTCAATGAGTTCAATTTTATTTTGGATCAGGAGTGCACTTCTGAGGTGAGTCTTCCTATTGTCCACAAGTACAGAGCTTTCCTTTGCTTTTCGAAGTAGTCGTAAAGCATGCAAATTATTTTCAGGTGCTAACAGGATTAAACTGCTGTTCAACTGTTCATAAGCATTTCTTCCACCAAACTAGGATTGTATTAGTCTGGAGTAAATCTCTGCAAAAGCCTATAGTGGTAATGAAATGGTTTCATCAGGTCTGTGAAGAATCCTCTTTCCAGGATGCCAGAAGGAGTGTGCCACATCAGCATTCGCCTCCTCTTACTCCCTCAGTGCATACACAGACATTCCATATGTAAGGGTAGACTTAGCTGATGTAATGCAGTTATAAAATAACTCTTGCAGACTGCTGCTTTTTTTTCTTTCATAAGCCTGTCTTATTTGCAATATCTTTTTCATAAGGAGTCAAACCAACAGGTTGATGCTTCTGTAGTGCTTAAACTGCTGAATCTGTTGATAAATCAATATTAATGCAACATATTTAACTATTTCTGCTGCTTTATTAAACACACATTTCTAGAGCATCTCCCTTTAAATCTCAGTTGGCTTACTTTAAAATATCATATTCTATTTAAATAATTATTGAATTAAATTGTGGTATTTAAACTGTAATTTGGTAGCAACAAGAGCATGAAAAGGCAAATCTAGGGTGGGTCTTCCATTCAAATCAGATTTTATTCTAATTTTTGTGAAGTTAGTCTTTTAATTATAATCAGAATTAGTCATCTAGTTAAAAACTAGTTTCATCACTATGTTTTTTAAAAAATATGATCTTAAATGAGTTTATTGAATTTTTTTCTCAATTTTTCTTTAGTAAACTTTTCACTATACATATCTTTTTTCTGTTTTCAATGACATTGATGAAGTGATTGCCTTCCCTTTGTAATCATAGAATGAAATGTAACTTCGACGTAAAAGCTAAAAAATTCTAGCTGAACATCATATTTGGAATTGGATATCTTTATATTTGCAGTGACTGTAAGTGTTCGTGCATTAGAGATTTATGTATTTGTATGAATACGTATATACATGAATAAGTATAGATGAGCTCAAAATAAGACGATCAGGAAGTAGTACTAGAAGTGTGTGAGTTGTATAAAAGGAACAAGTTATCATCTCCTCAAGGATTGTGCTTCAACTGATGGTGCTTGTAGAATGAACTTGAGAAGTGACGTGCATTTGTGCCTTCACAAACACAGAAATGAAAAGCCAAACTCCATGATGAAGCTTCAAGAGCCACGTGATGTGGTTCACAGCTAGAATCATAAGCTTCTTTTAGAGATTGGTGAAATGCATCCATTTCCAAGTGTATTGCAGAATTACCTGTTCTACACAGAGATTTGTTAACTGGTGGAGGTTATGCATATTAGATTAAAGAAATCTAAGGAGAGGAAACAGAGTAACTATTGTTCAATCTTCTTTATTGCTTTGGTTGTAACCCAATCTACCAAACACCACCTGACTTTTATTTTGTTAAAAATGTTTTGTTCAACAGGCATGTCGTCCTTTCTTATTCTTAGAATTATATGTGATCCTTTCAAAAGGTTTTTTCAAACTAATTGACTCTTTTAGATGTACTTATTTTTATTAAAAGTATGAATAATAGTGCCTAATAATTATGAACTGTGATACAAGTGAGTGATCATATAGCGTGTGATAGAAGCCAAGCTGGAAAGGAAAATGAGATGCTGAAAAAGAACCCAATTACTCAGTCTCTCAGAGATTCAGACTTGTAACACATAAGGCAGATGAACATTCCTATATATGCTTATGTTTCGATTCTGGAGCATCTTGGGCTACCAAAGGCAAGGAAGACCAAAGTTTATTCTTCATTGATGCCCTTATGCTTCCTTTGCTGCCTGAAAAATGAAGGTATTGCTGGTAATTGCTTATTGCTTTGTTTACTGTGCAAAACATGAATTTTAAATGGATTTTTTCTTTCCTTAGTTAACAGTTAGGACATCTGTTCTTTTGGAAATCAAGTTCAGAGAGATTCTCCCAGTTTGCATCTATGACAGTACATATTTCATGACCTTTCATATTTCATACTGAGGTAAAAGTTATTACTGACTTCCTTTTTTTTTTTGCTTTTATGGTCATTTGCTCCTTGAGCAGATCTAAAGGCCCTATGGCATGCTTAATAGTCTGTGGCACATATAAAGAAGAAGTACAAATGACTGCATATACCAAGACATTGCAACTAGTGTTTATTTTAACGTGAAAATCTGTATGAAACTGAGCCAAGTATACTGTATGATATAATTGGCTCAGTACAACCTATTCTTCTAAAAGCATTCTTTCTGTAATGAAAGTAAGAGCTGAATCCTACTGGGTGATTATTTCCTCTGTGATTAGAATATATTTTGAATCCTATTATAGATATAGTCCTCCAGCTCCTTTGACTGGGTTGTGAGTTGAATGATACCCAGTGTTTTTCTTAAAGCTTTCACTCTATGAATGAAATAGGTAGGGTAAAATCTTACTAGTTACTTTTTTAAGCAGCAAAATGTCATTCCTCATATATGCTAGAAAAAAAAATGCTTCACTGGTGAAAAAATAAAGTTAAAAAACCCCAATTAGTGAAATAAATAACAATTCTCACTTTGTTCCCTCATTTTGGAGATGTTTTTACTGTTTGGACATTAAATATTAAATAATCTATGTGATACTGAGCCTTGTATTTGACTAGTAAGCCTTGAATCTCCAGCAAGTTTAAACAGTAGATGAAATCTCAGCTATTGTCAGAAAACAAAACCCACTGAAAAGTTATCTTGATGTTCAGCTAACTCCATAATCCATTGATCTGTTTTCATTTTCAAACAGAACATATATTAAAAGTCATTGCTAAAGCATATGTTTTCTCTACCACTGTAAAGCTAATAGATTTTAATCTAGATTTGAATTTTACTCAAGGGCAACACTCATCCTCCTTGAATAACATAAAAATTATGTCAGGTACTGTTAAGTGAAGCAGTATAGAACTGAGAATACAAATCTGCAGTATTTCTCAATGCTACTCTTAAATATACAAAGCGTTTAACAAAATTATGTCAGACATAGCACTAGACAGTTCTTCCGTTAGAAATCTGACAAGTCTCTTCAGTCACATCACATTTGATAATTAAAGTGTTCTGCTTTCAAGTAAACTGAAACTACATAAAAATTGTTTTCATGTAAAAAATCCTGCATCTCTCTGTTTCTTTTGAAACAACAGCTTTCGTATGAGTGGATTGAACGACAGATTTTAAATGTAATTTTCTTTCAGAACTATTCAAATATTCATTAGAATACTTGTGATCACCTAAAATTCCATCTAGCAATCATTACAGATCTCCATAAATGAAGTAGATTTCCATAGCTCAGAAAAGCTCATCTGATTTTGCTTTTTAGTAACTATTTGGGTATACTGTATTATATAGTGTATTTAGTAAATATTATGTAATTATCCAGTATTCACAATAGGTACATTCCTGACAGGTACACCTGTCCTGTAAATAAATATTCTTTTCTCAGGAAAAGTTTAAACAATTTCTGTCAGTTCATTCAACTACCATTCTGCTTTTGAAATATGCAATAGTTACTATATTGATCATAGCAGACACACACCTTGTTTCCTAGTTCCATTTATCTCTTTAAATAATTATTTAAGGCATTGTTTATGTAGACAAATATGAGATATGAAATGACAGGAGTTTCAAAGTAGATGCTTACTTTTGTTTATCAGGCATTTGGGAAATTTTAGGTCCTTCTGGAGCACGGGGTGGATGGGGCTAGAGGTTGAAGCAGAATTTTCGTAAGCAAGGGTCATACGGTTCCCCTCCAAACTTCTCATCAACACCCTGCACCTGGATGGAGATGTAAAACTGCTCCCCTTGGCTTGCTCACTTCCCCCTGCCTTTTTTACAGTCAAGCACATATGCTGTCATATCTTCTTTTATGCTGGAAGACAGAGTGCTCCTTAACCTTTAGTGTGAAACCATTTTTGTGGTGCAGGTACTGACAAAATTACGGTATTAGTCTAGTAAGCAAAAGGGAAGGGGGAGGATAGTTTCACAGTACAGTAATTCTTATTAGTAGGGACGTGTAGTAAGGATGACAAGTACTCTCTATGTATTTATTCCATAAATACCATAATTATTTTATCCTTGCACGACGACAGCATTTTCAGTATTGTAACAGAGAACACTATGCCCAGTTGAACAGCTGCAGAATCAATGTAACATGTAAACCTGTGTTTATGATTTGCTTGCTTCACTGGGATAATGTAAAGCTTTATTTAAACTTAAACAGAAGTAGTAAGACTACATGTATTAAAATTATGTCTCACAATTGTCTGCATAGTTCTTACCTTTTTTAGATCACTGAATCTTCAATGAAAATTAACAGTGTAGCTTCTCTACCAGAAGTCATGCCACTGTCAATTAATAATTTTAGTAACTAATATTTATACATAAATTTAAAAATAAAAATCAATAGCTCTGCAATCATTTGAATTAAAAAAGGAACAGTATTTGAAAAACCAAGACTTTCTATTATATAAAATTACTCAAATATGGAATTTTAATGCTAGCAGCAATGTATTCAAAATACGATATGTAATTGGTATTGTTTATGAAGGTTTTTGGTATTTGTATTTTCTTTTCGTCCAAAGACCTAGGTTGTCTAAATGTGACCAGCAGTCAGGCAAAACACTTAAAAAATTTCATAAGACGGTGTTATCTTTTTTGTTATCATTTTTGATCCAGTTGAAAAAAGGAGTTAGTGTCAGGAAGACTAGGGATACATTTTTCTAGTTTTGTATTCTTCAAATAAACAACCTTCATTTAAGGTGTAACACATGAATTGACAGCTATTTTTATTAAGAAAATGCTTATCTTCTAGCTTAGTAACAAAAAAATGCAAATATGTTTGCTGTGTGTTTTGTACAGTTCGTATATTTACATGACTTGTGTACTGTATACACAAATGATGGGGAATTACGTTCGAAAAAGAGTAGGATAAAGACAGACTTTTCGAATGGTACAGAGTGCAAAATTGTGAATGACTATAAAAGTATTTGGCAATTCACACAAATACACGTTAATAAATGCTTTGTAAATTCACATACACAATAAAGCTAAATGAAGCTGTGGAAGCTTGTCATTCACAAGAATCAATAACAACATAAGCAGTAATGCAGAAAGCAGAGTGCTGTCCTTATTTAGAGTTTGGCTTCTGGTACTTTAGCTTTGTCATACTATTGGAATGATATCCAGATATTAATCTTCTGGACAGAGGTATTGACTATTTCTCAGTATTGAATTGAGCTAATCTTACTTTATTGGTCATGGTTATCTGTCTTTCCTGAGATTCAACAGAATGCAGGGGAAACAGATGTGTCTCATTTAAAATGCTTGCACAAAATATCACGTGTATTGAGAAACACTCAATACATTGAACTATTTGTATTCATTGGATTCAACTGCACTGAATGTATATGAATGAGATTATTACTATTGATTTATGGTGAATATCAACTAGACCCAAGCAGTACTATATCATACTGTGTTTTAATGATTTATGTGGACTCATTTATCTTTTGCTCAGATATAGCAAAATTATTCAGTTCTTGACTGAGAGTTTCAATTAGTTAATTACATAGCTGAGAATGTTTTGTGTGTGTGATACTGCAGTTTTCTATGAAACAAACAATTTGCTTGAGTTCCTAGATGACTCTTGTCCTGTCATGAACACTTTTTCTGTATCATGCATGATATAGTGTATAATTGTTTATGATTGTTTGGAAAAATGAATATCAATGATAATTCACTTTTGTAGTGCTATAGTAAATGAAAGCATAAAATGTATATCGATCATGAATTAAGAAGCAGAGGAAATACTTTAATGCTTTTTTTTTGTCTTGTGCTGTTTTGCCAAAGTAACACATCATTCCCATGCTAAGCTGTATGATAAACAGGAGAATAGTGCTGTGTATTCTAAAACAGTTTGGCTGCAAAGAAATCTTCTCAAAGAAGGTAAGCTGAAGTTGAGATTAGATTTTAAGCAAGTTTTAGGTTTAGGTTGGCAGCTTCTCATGAAGGCTGTGCTGCCAGTCCTAGTCCAGGGGTTCAGAGAGCAGCAGAGTTACCCGTCTGTCTCATAGCTTTGCGGTTGTCTGGATGGATCTGCTCACTTCATTGAGAAGTACTGAGGCATGTCTCTAGTCATAAAAAGCATCGCCATTACCTGCCAAAGGGACAGCGTGTTTGCTGCTGTCATTTTCCATTTTGCTGACAGGTCAGGTCATGCAGTTAGAGCTCCCGCTGAGTAGTGTCCAGGTCCTGTCCTCATGAACATATGCAGAACATAGACATCAGGGAGGAGCAACTCAGGGCATTTGCAAAATATATTTGCAATCACATCCCCTTTTCTCAAGCCTTGCAAGCTGTGTTTAGCAAATTTTTGTCTGCTGAAAATGCTGTACTTTAGAAAAAAAATTAAGTGCTGGAAACTATTGTGGATTTGTTCATTAAGTAGAAGTTTTATAGAAATCGCATTATTATTACTCCTCTCAATGCTCTGGCTGATTTCTAAGTGAAGCTTAAGATGACTATTTTGATGTAAAAATCCAGGATGGAGTTGCTCTTGGTTACAAGAGATCCATCTCTTTTGCATGATTTCATGACAGATTCTTTCATCCCTTTTACTTTGAAAGGAAAGGAAGCTGGCCAGTCAATTTTTTCGAATGTGAAGTACCAACATTAATGCTAAACGCCGTGTTAAAGATTGACAGTGCAGATCCTCGCAGCTTTAATTTAATAGTCTTTGTTATTTAATTAAGGATGACTTGCAAAGAGGAAACAATGGATCCCAGAACTTTTCTATCTCATAATTCCTCAGAGTTCTTATTACCTCTAAAAGCCACTATATTAGTATATTAATATTAACCCACCATGGTGGAGAGAGGGTAGGAACCAGATGGTCTTTAAGGTCCCTTCCAACCCAAACCATTCTAGGACTGTAGGATTGTAGGATTCTAGGATTGAAAACAGTTTCTGACACCCTTGTCTGGCTTTGAAACCAGTTGGTACGTGTGGCTTCTTCCATAAAATGAATCCCTCTCCAAAGTAGGATGATCACATTGAAACTGCCTTCTGCGAATGTTTCTAGGCTTCTGTTAAGTCAGTGGGTAAACAGTTTGGAGACAGCTGTTTGGCTTTTGTCAAAACCGTCATGTGCTGGTATTTAGGTATATTAGGTCTTTTAAAATTAATAATGCTGCTGTAATCTTTCATTCTTTTAAAGGGAGTCAGTTCTGGTTTTGTTTGTCTGGGTTTCCCACTAAAAATTCTAATGCAGTGTAGGAAATTCTGCAACTGTGCCATTGATCCACAGTTGGCTTGAGTGATTTCAAGCATCTGAGTATAGCTGATAAGTGTGCCTGGATTGGAGCATACTTAGAATAGATATATGAAACTGGATCTTTGTAATTAAAGTGTGCTGCACCCTGTGTTACAGAAACCACTCCAGAATTGTTTGTGTTGAATAGCTTCAATATTTTCTACTTATTGGGTTTGTCAATCCCAGTATAAGGGGTCTAATGAGTTTTTATAGTAAGAAATCCAACTTTTTTCATACATATATATCCTGCATGCCACTAAGCTGCTATAATTTTAAATATATATATTCAAAATATAAATATATTTTCAAAGTTATTTTATATAATAAAATATATATTCAAAGTTAAAAGCTGAGAATTGAGATTGATTTAGAGAGACATTTTAAATTTGTGTTCCTTAATTTGGAAGCTCAATTGCTAATTTTCCATTTGAAGAGAGTAAGAAAAATAACAATTCTGTGCTTTCAGGTATTTGTTGAAGGTAAATGCTACGAACAAAATTTCTCAGATGAATCAAAAAATACTTCATTAGGCTCAAAGGAAACGTTCTTCTTTGCTGCCTAAAAATAAATATGACAAAAGCAAAGTACTAGCACAAATACTGGAAACATAAAAGGTTTAAATTTGTACATCAGTTTTAAGATGATATGTGTTATGTCTTGCTTACATATGCATACAAGGAAAATCATGTACATACATGCTCAGAAAATCAGGTTTCCAATGCTAATTTATTCTCATTTGTTTTCCCTCACAAGATTACACACATTTTCTAGGAGTAATAGTTGCCAAAGGACAATAAATATCATTACTATATTACTACCTCATCTTTAAAAATAATTGAAGTTTATTTCATTAAAAAAATAAACTACTTCTTTCTTTTGAAGGTGGTCACTTGAAATTGTCTGATTTTGGATTTTGAAATAAATACACTAGATATTGCTATGAGTTTTACAATATGGACCTACTAATTTAAATAATGCATGAAGCCTCAAAAAATCCAGGTAATTTTACCAGCAAACTACTTGTTCCCAGATAAATTCCATCTTCATTGCTGAGATTATGGATTATTGCAGAAGGCTTTGGTGACAAATGGAGTCTAATTCAAAACATCCAGTCAAACATTTCCTACAACTATAGCATGCAGGAAAGTCTTCCTGTAAAGCTGAAGTTACCTTAAAATAGTTTTTTTCTAGTATATATTGAAATTATTTGTCTCTGAATTTGACTTGTGTTGTGACAGAAGTTCTTTTCAGAGAGTATTTTGCTCCTCAGTGGTTTCATTTAATTTTCATTAATGTTAGTAGATTATTTGCAGGCAGTTTTGTGAAAATAAATCCCTTTGCTGTTGTGCAGTGATCTGTTGCTTCATGGATCTAGAGTCTTTTTCTCTCTGTTTCCATAATCTGAGTGGTTACATGTCAAGCTAACGGTCTAAGGAACTTTTTTGCATCTTTATTCTAGGAGAGTTCTCATCAATATTTCATTTTGACAAACCTGAACACTATAAAGAAGATATTTTTTTCTGTCTTTCTCTTTTATATCTCCAGGAATCTATGATGTAGTGTTATTTCCAATGCCTCACCATCATTCTTTTTCTGCTTTATCATCTATTTCTCATTTCAAGGATTTTCTAAAGTATTGTGAGAGAAGCAAATTATTAGTAAATTCGATTTGCAGACAACAATTTTTGAAAAAGCAACCTAAGGACATCCTATATGAAATTACACTTTTAGTAGTTCAGAAATTGTGAAATGTAGAATTTCAATAGAGTACATCTCATTTGTTTCCTGTGTTAGAGGCAGACAAGCCTGAATTGTTGGTCACAAGAAGGTCAATAAAACAACATTCATTACCTGGAGAAGTGATGCAGGGCCATCTGTCATCTTCACCTTTTAATAAAATTTCCCAAAAGGAGACACACTGGGGAAAAGAATAAAACCAAATGGAACTAGACTGTTTAGACAGTTAGCATGACCCTCACAGTATCTTTGCCTTCATCTTCACTGGGATGTCTGTCACAAGTTTGCTGTGAGGCTGTTTGCAGACATTATATAAAAGCTCGTGATTAAGTGGTTTTTTTTAGAAATGGTTTCACTTGAATTTAACCAGATCCCAGAATGAGTAAGGACATTCCAACAACAATCTGCAAGATCAAGCCTTTATCTGGGAAAAGCTAATGTATTTTGTGGTATGTGAAATCTGTTCTCCTGTGGGACCTGACCTTCAAGAAAATTGTTCATGAAGGGAAAATAATTAATACATAATTTGAAAAGTATTAATCACCAAGCTATAGGATATTGCATGCAAGAGTACTTTGTCATATACCCTGTTGTAACTCTATATTTGTGTGTTGAAGAATATGAACTTAATCTGTTCAAAAGAAGAAAGGAAAGTCAGTGATTAGGGAATGTGATTGAATGAGGGCAGTCTTAAGTTTCAGCCTTTCCTGGCTAGAGCTTTTATGTATGACTCTGCTTTTGTATGGAGCTTTGGTTAAGAGAAACTGCTTTTTATTCGCTTAGACATATCCCCCTAGATTTCGGTTTTACTGCTTCATTGTTATATGATGTTACCAACAGGAGTAACTATTCATCAAGGCTGTTTTACTGTGTTGCATGAAGAAAGAAGCATGTGAAGACATTGTTAGAACCAAATCTAGTATATCAGCAGTATTTTTTCATTGTTTTGTTTGGTATTGTGGATGATTATACTGGCAGTATACATTTCGTTTAGACTGTAAATAAGGGACAGCGATATGTATTTCTTAGTTTATTACCTAGTATTGATTAACTACAAAATCATGGACAAATTATTTTTCCTCTGCCTCAGTTCTGCACAACAAAGATAAACAGTCTTTAGTTAATTACAGACATGTTCTTTAAGAATTAATGGGTTTTAAATACTTTGTAAATGTAAAATGTTGCTTCAGAGATAAACTTGTTGTAGCAGAAGCATTCTCATTTGTGTACAGTATTAAAACTAAAAGCTGTAGTCAGCAAGAAAATGAGTCATATTTTAAAAATACTGTTTCTCACATTAGCATTTGTTAAAGGTACATATCTGTCCCACTCAGTGCATGACAAGTGTGAAACTGATATACACTATCATTAACATAATCATCATATTTGCCCTATACATATTATAAGGAGTCTGAAATATCTCATCTGGTTGACTTATTGTCTGTTTTCTCAAATTTTTGCAAAAAACCTTTAAAATCCCATTTGAAGATAATTATCATTCTTACACAAACATTTTAATCTGGCTTTTATCCTTTTATGAAGGACATCAATAATCTCAGTTATCTTGTATAATACCTCTATACAAGTTGGCAGCATTTCTTGCACCTTTTCTGGGGCAATGTTAAA
Source organism: Dasyornis broadbenti (assembly GCA_013397935.1). Lineage (NCBI taxonomy): Eukaryota > Metazoa > Chordata > Aves > Passeriformes > Dasyornithidae > Dasyornis > Dasyornis broadbenti. The sequence goes on from VZRN01003866.1 coordinate 1,224,567, forward strand.
TATGCTAAAGTAATTAAGATGTGAGTGCCAACATCTAATATTTCCTCTGCTGCTGAACTTCCCTCCAAATCCCTCTTGGAGAATTTGAAAACCAGAATTGTTTTCTTCCCAGAATCTTTCTACTGTTCCCTGAGAGAAAAATGAACCAGCCTCCTTAGAACATTGTGTTGCGATTGAAAGGAAAATCATGCTTCCAGAAATTTTCCCCTTCATTTTGAACAAACAAAACAACATTGCAATCTGTTTTCCGCTTCCAAAATCTTTTCAGCCATAACATTTCCTTGTTCTCATACCATATTCTAGGGAAATCCACAGAATAAAAAAAGTGAGACACCATTGTTTTTCCCATAAGGTTGTTAATCAGCTTTCTGATAGCCTCGAGTTAGTACTTCTGAACATACTACTTTAATAACTTAGAGTATATGTAATTTTAAAGATAAAAACAAAAGATTGACTAATTCAGTATACTGACCTTAAAGACTATAAAATACTGACTTCCAAATTGTATTTGGAATTAATTAAAAATACTGTTTTATTGGTTGTGTGAATGCATCTTTTCCATACTTGAAGAAGTCTCTGCATAGACTGCCAAAATGGTATTTTTTATTGCTTATCCTACATAGGTGCTGAATAATAGCAAAAACTGTCTGTGCTACAGTTACTGAAAGATGTTTGACAAAGATGAAGGAGAGGAGTGAGCACAGTAGAAAATAGGGGAAAAATTACCTTTCTCTTTTTTTTTTTTTTTAACCAGTTACACTACTTTACAAACTGGGCTATTTGACCAAAGCTCTTCAGGCCTGCTTGTCAGAGGCAGAAGGAAGTTCTGAGAGGAAAGAGATTTTTAACTCAGTCATCAGAGGAAGTGATTACTGTAACTTCAGACTGAATGTCCTTTAAAGGAACAGCGCAGGGAGCAGATAGCAGACTGGGAGCAAATGAGCTAGCATGGATATGAGAGCTAGGGAGTTACTTATATCAGGATAAGTCTTCCATTTATGTCTCTTCATATCATCATTATCCAAAATAAGGAGATGGTACCAGTAGTTCTGTTAAGAGCCCACCGTCTCCGCATTGTACACAAACCTTCCCAGCCAGGAGTATTTGCCTTTGACATTTCCCTTGTGTTTGTTGCATAGCACTGATAATATCTGTTTCTCCAAATTCTGTCTATTAGCTGAGCAAATTTTTTTTAAGCAAAATAATCCCAAACCAAAGCAAAAAAAAACCCCAAACCAACCAACCAACCAAAACACCAAACCAAAAGAAAACCACCAAACCCTACACCAAGTAACCCACAAAAAATCCCCAACAGTTTAACTTGATTCTTGCAGGAATTTGTACAGTATCTAAAAGTGTGATCATCAGAATTGGACCATTTGTATTTCATCCCCCCAAAATAAAGCTTTTAGTCCTGTGAGATTGCTTCTATTTTCATAGCATAAAGTACTTTATGCTATGCTGATTTAAAAAATCTTTATGACCATATGTGTGATATTTCTGTAATATAAAAATCAGAAGCAAGTCAAGAGCATTTTTCATTTTTTTTATGAGGGTATGTTTGTAAATTGTGTTATATTGAGGCAGTTGTTTAATAACCTCATCAGTGATGAGTTCTTATTTTTCTCCTTCTGAGTGGTTTACAAATGATTTTTTAGAACACAACCCCTGTAATTTACAAAAATTTATTTTTCCAAATTCCATAAATAAAGGATGTTTGAGCTACATCCACTATTTTAGGAAAACATATTCTTCCACTTACTTTATTTGCAATATGGTTGCTCTCTTCTACTTCACATACCTACAACTTTCAATTTAGGTAGAGGAATACTACAAGTATTAAAAGAAAAGTAAATTAGGGTGTTATGCTCTATCAGTCACGTGGAATATAGGCTAATCATTCTCCATAAAATGAAGTTTTATGAAACAGCATTCTATGAGCACTCTAAACTTTACAAATTTAATTTTGAAATCCATTACTTTCTCAAAATTAAAAGAAGAATGAAGTTCCATAATTTGAAAATAAAAAATTGACACCAGCCTTTAGCTTGTTTTGAAAGATATTTCAAGATACTCATTACTGATACATAGAGAGGAATGGTACGATACAGGACTTTTGGGTTACTTTCCGTATTTTGGAAGAAAATGTATTCCCACGGACACACAGTTATAGGAAAAAAATCCACATATTTTAGAGTGTATTCAGAACACTCAGAAGCATTGCATGGTGCTTTTTTTTTCACCTTATGGGAGGATATTTTTGAGGCAGTACATATTCCATTCCAACAACTGGTCAAGACGCCAGAGACAGAGCTGTTTTGGTATTTGAACAGGACCTTTGGAGCAATTAATGAATCAGTCTTTGGAAGATCTTCTTAGGGGCCAGCCTTGGTTCACCAGAACATTACTGACAGAAACAGGCACTTGTGGGGTGGGAAAGAAGGATGCAGCTTTTTCTCTGCCTTCTTTCTCCAACTGGGTGCATTTTGCTGTGATACCTTAGTGACAAGGTGACACGTAACCTTCCCTGTAGAGTCCTACCAAAAGTCCAGTTACAGAAAGAATGTAGTATGGCAATGGAGGTATTTGACGTCATTCTTTGTCTGTCAGATATTCAGTATTTGTTCTAAAGTAAATCTCCTAGAAATTATGAGAGTCGTTATGGAATGGGGGGAAATTATAGGGGATGGTGTGGCGCAGAGAAATCACAAGATGGCTTACCTAATAAATAAAAATAACTCTTCTTTTTACATGCACCTGATTTAATAATGACTTAATGGATTTTTCCTTTTATCCAGTCACTGATAGTTCAATTGTAATGGTTTTGAGAGTGTATTACAACTGTGTGATTTAGAGGCTGTGTCTATAACTGAGAACACCACAGCAGTGAATGCTAGACATTTGTGTCAGGATAAGATACGAATTATTGAAGGAATAAAACAATGTATTTCATGGAAAGCACTTATGCAGTAATCTGTTCTTGGCCTCTTTCTTTTTTCCTGGGCAGTGCAAAAGCTGGTTACTGCAGCCCCAGGGCAAAGGCATCATGTTATCTGTGGCTCCAGCACTACAGATGGGAGACATTCCCATAACTGATAAATAAAATATAAACCTGCTAGTGTACAAGGGAGGTTTATCTTTTCTGTTGCTAAGGTCCATGATGAGTCTTCTGTCCCTGAAGAATTCTGTATTTCTATACACCCACACAGACAAATGTATGTACTGAATCCTCCCAATCTTGCCATATTTGAATTACCTTCTTTTCATGGCCAAAACACTTTGGTAGCATCCTTTAATAGAAATAAGCTCTCTCAGTATGATTCACTGCAGTATATCTGCAAAATCTGTAAACTGTAATACCTAACACTTTTTACAATGGCAGTTTCTGGTTTTTAGGCAGCACTGAAGCTTTGCTTTGCTGTGCACTTCTCTATTCTAAGGTGTTGTTTAGAAGACTTGAATTAACAATGGCTTTTAGAATAGCATAGTAATCTAAATGTCTCATAGCCTACAAACTACAGTAATATTGCAGACTGAAAATCTCTTTTGCTTATTGGAATGGGACCTGCTAGCTTCTTCCAGATAAAAATGCTGATATTGGTCAAACAGAATAAGTAAGTTTTTTTTTTTTTTCTGGTAAATGAGTGTTGTGGAAATGATGAGATAAAATACATCAGAAAGAGAAGTATTAGAGAACATACACTTCTTCAAGGAACAGGCCCAGCCATGATGAGCTGATGTTACCAGAACAAGTTCTAAGGGCTTCTTCAGTAACCATCTCTACTCCAACACAGAGGCTTTCACTTCCCAGCACTTTTAAACAATTTCTGAGTCAAAATGCTGTATTCAACATTCAGTGCAGCACATCTTTAAATATTAGGAACATATTTGTAGCCAGACAAAATTTCTCATGACGTCTATGTTTGAACCACTATATGAGGATATAGTAAATACGGTGCATCTGAGACAAGAACTTCACTTGAGTCAGGTGAATTTGGATCATGAGGGGTCAATCTAATCTCTAATAAAATAATTGAGAAAGCAACTGTGGGGTAGGGTATGCTCCAGGCCGCAGTTTAAGTCTTATACAGTTTTTATCCTTACATAATTAATTTACTAACTGCTTACTTCATCTCTCATGTGTTGCTATCTCTTCTTGAATTTCCTCAAAACATGTTCAGCACATTTAAAAATCATTTGCATACAGAGCTCTGTTAAAAAACAGCTCATTGTTAAAATGGCCCATCATTTTCAAATGTATTTCGAACATAGCTACCACACTTAGCTAGATTCTGTGCTTAATTAAAGACAACATATAACTTCAGAAATAAGAAAAAGAGAAGGTAATTGCTAGGAAAGTCAAGGATATTGAATCTGGATGGGGGAAGTTAGATTGGAAGCATTTTTGATGGTATTTTAATTTCTTCTGAAAAGGTCATTTATTGTACAGTGTAGAAGACATTTTAAAATTAACTTATGCCTTAATATGATGGTAAACTCTACCTACAGTGTGTCCTGGTAATTATGTTTAAAGAAAACCTGATTAGTTGTTATCCTAGTGAGCAGAACCTTTCCCTTTCAGAAGTCTGAATTGTTCCTCAGTCTAATAAAGAACTGCAGGGCATAGATGGGGGAGAAAAATTCCACTCTTACTGGTCAGAAAGGAAAGCAGAATAATTGAAAGAAGATAGATGTGAAATGGAAAATGAAAGATATCTGGAAGTTTGTAGTGCCTTGTAACTGACTGCACATGGTTATGATCCGATTAATAAGAGATGCCTTTGCTCGAATTAAGGTACAAATGAGACCACATCCTGAAGTCAATAACATGGGGTTTTTTTAAGAGTAAATGAGAATGAGAGAGAGAGACAGCAGGGGATAATCACCACTCCATGAATCCTGCAGCATCCTGTTGCATCTTTCTTCACCTTGGTCTTCTCCGTGGTGGGGATTCCAAAATTGTTCTTCTGGAGTATCACCCTTATACAGTCCAACTTCTGGGTGTCCATGGGGTGTAGATGCCGTTGCCATAGCTTGGGCTGGCATGTGTGTATGCAGTTGCTCTTACAGGCCCGTGGCTGTTGACTGTGAAAGGCTGAAAGCTCACTCCAAGTCAATTAAAGCTTTCTGTAAGCAAGGGGAGCCCTTTCTGACCTCATTAGGCTTTTACCTGCTCCAGTAAGAAACTTAGATGCCCCAATAATTAAACTCTAGGTATACAGCTCTGAAGTGTGAAATTCATAAACAGCTGTTTGGACCTTATTTCTGTATATGGTGAACAAGGCCCCGTATATTGGAGAAATGAAGTTCAGAGAATGTTTCACTTGAATTAGGTATAATTATACCAATCAGTAGAAAACACTAAAAAAAAACAAAGCACATAACTAAAATTCTGAATGCGATACATATATGGATCTGCAGAGAGAGATTTATGTATGTAGGCATGGCTGTGTTTATATCCCCACTGTGATCTCTACACTTCTCTGAGTGCATTGTGCCATCTTTCCTTTCCCTTCCGGACATGTTGCTGCTGTGTGCTGTGATGAGTTCAAGCTTGTCTGTACACGTTAGGTGTACTGTAAGAAGTCCCTCTGGGGATTTAACTTTCAGGGCGCTGAATTTATGAAACCAAACTGGGACTAGAAGGCAGATGAGTACACGAAAAGTTCTGGTCACCCAGGAGAGAGGCACCCTAGTTATGTATCGTATGCTCCACAGAAAACATGTACAGCTACACTTGTCAAATGTTTACCTAGGCTATGTTTTTTCTTAAAAATCCACTACTATATCCTGGTGAATTAGACCTTTGAAAGATTTTTGATATCCTTAATGTGTAATGATCACTTTAGTCTAGTAGTGCTAGATTGCAGAGAAAGCTGGATGAGACAGAGAACCTGTAAAACTTAAAGTAGAAAAGGTTAAGGGTTACTCATGATAAACTGGTAAACATGTTAGTATCTTTAAAACTACCTTAATTTCATGCATAGAACACTGCTCCAGTTTTGATGAAAGACAAGTCTGAGTCCTGAAAAACTGCGAAAGCTAACGTTTGCTTCTGAAAACGTCAGTTAGAGTGATGATTTCTACTAGTTATAAAGTATATTAAACTTTGATATATGTTGTCAAAGAAATGGAAATATTATACTCTTACTTCTGAATTAGGTATCTGAATACTTTTTGAGCATCTATATGAATCTGTCTGCTTCATTTTATGATGTCTAAAATGGCAATAATATTCCTTGTTTACCTCCAAGGCACCCATGCGCATGCATACATACAGACATGTTTGCTTTTAAAATTGCAATCTATGATAATAACTGTAATAAAGAAATAGAATACAAGTAATTGAAAAGATTTGACATTTTTTTAATTTTTAAGGGAGTCAATGTAAATGGCATAATATACGGTTATGTGTAGGAAATTTTTTTTTCTTTGAGAAATGAGACATAATTACCTATTTAAAAATCAACATCTTACAGTTAATGATGTAATATATAAAAATATAAAAATATACTACACTAACGTAAAAAAGTCGAACATAATTTACTTTTTAGTTTGTTTTCTTTGTAATTACATTTACTGTAATTTTTTAAATACACCATCCTGTTTGTCTTGTGCTCATTGAGTTTATTACTTAAAAGAAATACCTAATTTGCTCAAAATAGGAAAAACATCATAAAACACTGACCACTGCACACTTCTATGAGATAAAACAGTATAATTTTCCAGTGAGTGCTCTGGCTATATAATAGGCTTGATGTTATGGCAAGTGTATGCTGAAAATGTTTTTTTCAGTATGTGTGAATCTAATTGAGAGCTACACTGTCAGTTTAAGATCAGTTATTCTAACTTACCATGTACTGCTCCTGAAGGAGTTCGAAACTAACCAGAATACCTAATTTATTGCTAATCATTAAGAACTTTGAATGATATCCCTGAATTTTTGAGAATTTTTTGATAATTACCTTTAATTACTCTAAGACAAGTTTGGGGTCAAAATAAGATTTAGCCTCTGAAGAATTAACAGCAACAACAAAAACAAACCCCAAGCCCAAAGAAATTACTAAAATTCTCCTCATAAACCCCCACAAAACAAGATGAAAAAAACAAACCACAAAACCCCAAACATGTTTGAAGATGTATTTTTTTCTCTGAGAAATTCCCAATTCCCTATCTTTGGACATATGCATAAGAAAATAATGAATAGATCAGAATAGACCATTCATTGTGACCTCTGTTACTTGTTTTGCTACCATGTATTGTCTCAGTTTCATTATTTTCAGACACTTTCAGTGTCCATCTCCTTAAAAATAACTAAATATTTTAACATTCTAAACATTATTCCACAAGAGCTACAACGTCCATTTTCATGTGAAAAATCACTCATCTGCTATCCTAATGTCGTTTAAGGGGACAATTTTCATATGATGTGATTTGGTGTGATTTGGTTTGGGGATCCATGGCAGGATGGGTATATTACTTGTCCAAACAGTGCATTACTTTTTGAGGACTCTGTTTTGCTTTTTTTAGTCTTATGTGTGACTGCGGCCTTTTCACTATGGTATTGATTTTTTCCTCTGACTTTGAAGGGATTTCTTAAAACCATATAAATTTTGCTATTAGAATAATGAGTGCACAAAACTGATCTTGATTTTTGAATGAGTTTACTTAAAGGACTTGAAAATAACAGTTTGAAAAAAAATTGCCCTTCAAACTCTTTGCACTTGTTTGAATTGTTATGTATGCGAAGAAAGAAAGGTCAACAAGAAATACTTCAGTTGTCTGCAGAAATAGTTGATATATCTCGACCGTGTGATCTTTATAAATGATGAATCTTTATACGTCAATCTTTAAATAAAGTATACACTTTCTTCTCACCAGCACTGCTAAAGTAACTTGCTAACTGCAGTAGCATTTTGTACTTCTTAGTTTTCCTGCAGATCAGTAAATCTTTTATGCAGCAGATCATATGATGAAGGTAAGAATCCTGGACGGTTGTATGAGAGGGATAATGAAACCCTTTTATTGAACCTTTTAAGAGAGCTCTAAATTTCATTTTTCCAGCAGGCCTCCTGTCACTATGGAGCCCTGTTTGCCACACCATTAATTTCCATCTTCATTGCAGGTTTATGACACTGACCAGATAAATCTGTTCTACGAAAATCTGTATTTATATTCCTGAAACAAAAGAAAACAAACACATGGTAGGGGTGTTTTTAGTGACATTTATGTACAGTGGTTCACAAAGAACCTCTTAGAAATGTGTGAACTCATACACAGGACAACGTTTTCATTAGTAGTGCTAATCAGTGAGATAAATGAAACATCCTCTACGTTTTCATGCTGAAATAGAAAAGCGTTTGTTATTATTGAATTTTGTTTATAATGATAGAGAGATCAATTAAAATGAAGTTTACTTCTATGTTTTATTGATAACTATAATTAAGTCTAATCAGAAATACATAAAACACCATACAGACATTGGGTCTGTGAGTACACTAAGAATGTATCTATATGTTTCTGAGACAGTTATTACCTCACACCTATCATATGGTTGAGAACACACTTATTTTTCCAACACGCTGTCTTTTGAACAGTTGTTCAAAATAATAAGATCTAAATTTGGCACATTAAACAAAATTTTCTTGAAGAATTAGGAAAGGCTAATTAGAAAGGAAAAACTGAAAAAATCTGTTGGAGTGTAAAACCTGCATGGAGCTCTTGTCTGGTAAGCAGGATGAGTCTTGGACTCCTGTGGTATATGAGTAATGAGAGGAAGACAATTCCGCCATCATTTCATTTTAGAGAGTAATCAAAGACCCAGTGAGACATCACAATTTGGCACTGATATGAGGTAAAACAAACTGGAGGAAGGATTTGTCATTTTGGCTTCTATCTACACTCTGTTCTAAAACCTTGGAAAATACTGTGGCGTTGGTTGCACTTCATCAGCATCAGCTTGAAAGGTGAACTAGGATAGGTTGCAATGGTACCCTCATTTTTTTCTTTGTCTGGAAACTGGAAGTATAATTCTGCAACAGTAAACATCAGGTAACCTAACCTAACCTTTTCTACCTTATATCAGAATTCAATGTTTTCTGCCCAGGCTCCTGTAGAAATTCCACCACCCACAGAGGCTTTATTTTTTAATACCAAGTTACTCATTCAAAGTTACTTGACATTACTTTGATTTATCAGGCTGGTGTAGTAACACACTTAAATCTTAATGTAAGTAAAGAACCTGCTAGAAACAGTTTCAGATATATGTTCCAACTTTCAATGTTCCCATAGAGATTGTATAACATCACATTTTCCTTCAAGAGAAGAACAGGTGTTAAACATATTCCAAGCCTCAGTTTTTGCTGAATTGCTCCCCTTGTCACCTGCATCCCATACTCTTTTTCCTTTATGGAACAGTCACCCAGATTGATCCCCAGTTGAATGTTTAAGCACAGCCTCATCTCCAGTGCTTCAACAGGGTTTTACCTTTATTTTAAAAGGAATCTGTGCAGCTCTTGAACCAGTTATGAGTGGGACTTACCATGGGGTTTTTTCTTATTTAGTGAATTTACAACTGCCCACTGTGGGATTCTCTCCTGGACATAGTACAAATTCACACTTTTGTAGCTATTATTTTAGTAGTCTATTCCTCCGATCTACCAGCCTATTACTTTCAGGTTGTAAAGTTCTTTGTCCATTGAGAAACACCATTTGTATTTCTTTGTTCTCAATGAGATCAGCTATAAAACTGGATTTCTCAAGACAAGTAGCAAACCATTGATTTAGACCAGCAATTCAGCTTGTTTGGTATACTCCCTCTACACTGACTGTTTCTACCTCTGTAACGACATATTTCCAGCCTTCTGGTTCTCATGTTGAGGGAGCACTACACAATAGTCTATTTGCCAAGTTTCCTGAACAGATTTTCAAAGTGTCCTTTTGAAATGTGCTGTACCATTGTTTGAGAAAAACAGAGTCAGTCTAAAATTTGTTCTGTCAGAACATTCTCACAGGCCATCCTCATATGACAGCTCATTCAAATAGTAGTGGAGGCCAAGCCACTTCCTTGCAAGTTTCAATGGATTTGCATGCTCTATCTAATCTCTGCTACTGCTCATGGGATGAAGGAGAGAGGGGCCCTGCTGCCTGAGCTTGGTCCTGACCACTGGCTCTCCCAGCACAGCATGGGATATCCCATGGAGTGGTCACTTCTTTAATGCTTTGACAAAACATTTCTGCCAAACAGAAGCACTCCCTGGATGCACTGTCTGGAGGGTCTTTAGTATTTTTGAGTGCACTCAAAGGGTATTTTGGCTGGGCTTCAGCACCTCTGTGGCCTGAAGTCCCACCCTAGAGCTGGTGTTTGTCCCCCATACCCATATTTTTAACTCAGCTATTCACATTCTTTTGATTAACTCAGGTAGAAGCTTCTAAACAACCAGTCCATCCATTCAGTGGATACATCCAGATGATCTAGCCATTCATCCAGACAAAAGTCCCCTGGATGTCCTTGGCACTGAGCAAAGCTTGGCTCCTTTCACAGAAGCCCCCCTCTTCCCTACGTTCTTCCCTCTCCTTGAGGCTTCCTAGGACCGTAGGTGCTCATTGACTAGTCACATCTTTCTTTAAACCATCTATTAGCTTTTTGTTTTGCAAAACGTGGTGAATAATTGGTTCATACAATTGTGGGACATCTCTACCTTTTCCATCACAAATTGGTGCAGTAGGTAAAACAAGAAAAGTTGTCAGTCTTTTCCATTCGTACTTTTGTGTTTTGGAGTGTCTTTTGCTTTAAAAAAACCACTGAATCATATGGTAGATGCAGTTTTACCAGTAATTCGCTCTGTTTCAGTGTTTATTCATTTTCTTCCACCACTCTAGTACCATTTCAATCTGATCAAAAGGGTGCAGAGACAGAGAACATACTAAAAAGAAATAAACCTCTTTACAGGAAATAAATAGCTAAGTTGTAACGTTAAAAGAGAATTTGCATTATTTCATTCTATTTTAATTTGTATTTTCATAAAAAATGAACAGAGAGGACCATATTTTGCTATTTGCAGTAGAGAAAAACTAAATGATAAACAAATACTCAGATAATATAATTTTTATTACTATGTTAAAAAAAAAACCCAAACAGAACAAATCAGCTCCAGCATGGTTTATGTTACATGATTTCTATTCATCTGGATAATTACAGGTAATTTTCACCCCTCTTGTTATACTATATAACACAATTCCTTGGAGTTGTTTCAAACTATCTTGCTTCTATTTCATCCTAGCAAAATGGTTTCCAGGTTTTTTACAAAACCTATTTATTGAATTTGATCTGCAACTGCTGTCTGAAGAAATGATACCCTGAGCTCTGCAATTCTAATAGTGTATTTTGGGAACTAATCCTTGGTTACCAAATTATTCATTAACTGGCAAGGTAACTTTCTGGTAATCTGAGTTTAAATGGAATGGCTCTTTGAGGGGTACTTAAATAAGAGTAATGCTTGGCTGACCTTAATTGCCACACCTACAAATGTTCTGATTTTGGGTTAAAGCTTTAATTAGATGGTATTTTGTGATTTTCAGAGATAATTTTTAATCATGCGTGGATGCTTTTTTTTTTTTTTTT
>VZRN01003866.1:1236240-1290873 GCA_013397935.1 Dasyornis broadbenti
TTCCTGCATGTATCATTAACAAAAGCATATTTCTTATTTTTATTTACATGGATTTTTTATGTAAATGCACACATAACTAAAAAAGCTGCTCTCTTCAGTAATACACGAGATGATGCTTGGACCCAAAAGTCTAAAAATTATACATAATTGATACCATCAGCATCAGTCCAACGTTTAAATAGTAGGTACCCAATGAATGTCATTACATTTATGAAGAATTGGGAATGATGAATGTACACTACTGCTAATGCATGCTACCATCATGATATCTATTGAAAGGTTATGATTCATTGCAGATCTCTTCAAATGCTGTACCGGTCTAAACTAATGCAGAAAATGTTTCCCCGTGGAAGGAAATAACTTATAAAATTAGATTGTACTTCTCAATTTTAGAGCTGCTATTACAGTTTAGATTTGTGTATATATATGATTACATTACATAAAGAACCACAATTTCCAAAGACAATTAAAACAAAACAGATAGGTTATCACAGCTTCAGTCTCAGAGTCCTTTGGCAATCACAAATAAATATAGTCATACTCATAAACCCGTAACTCCCAGATCTGGTTGTATTCTCCCAGATGCTGTTCTTCATTAAAATGACATCCTCAGTTTATGTGCACTGTAAAGACATCACTTTGAAATACAAACACAATATTTAGAGTAACTTAAGTGCAGGATGTGCAATTCACCTATTCCTGAATTAGTATCTTAACTTTCATTGTTTACACAGTCACATCTTCCCATTTTAACTCTTTTTATTTTACTCATTTGTAACAAACATTTCCCACTTAGACTTGAAAAGATGTTAGGGATAACTTCAGACACTCATTTTCTCTGAAGAAAACATTCATTTTCTCCAACCGTTCTCTCATTCTCTCCTCTGCTATTCTTGTCTTTGCCTGGTCCTCTGCTTTGAAAAGCAGCTTTGCTTCTCTTCAGTCTGTCTCCTGCTCTGAGAGTTCTTCCACAGTCTTCATGTGGATACTTCTATAGGTTTTATTACCAGACTCTTGTTTTCTTTTAGGCTTCAAAAATGTTCCACTCTCTATTCCTTCTTCCTCCATTATACTTTTTCAAGCTACTGTCCTAGTGAAGGTGTGTGTCACAGGCAGTGTTCAGCTGTTACCTACAGTAATTCAGAATTTAATTCCACTATGTATATTCATACATTAACTATCAAATATCCACATTTTCAAACTGACAAATTAAACCAACAATACCCCCCCAAAAAAACCCTTTCCAAAAATATGTGACATGAAATTGAGATTTTTTAAATGTTTATTTTCTACTTTCAATTACTTTATTGCTTATTGTGTGTTTGAAAGTAATACCCAGTAACTTATTTTAGTTTGAAGGTGCTTGTTTATTTATGTTGAATAGTTTGTGGTGAGTACAGAGCAAAGAAAATTAACTAGTGTGAAGCAAAGTGGTCCAGCCCTTGTTTCTGTTCAAATGAATAATAAATTGCACAGGGACTAGTAGTATTTTTCTACATCAGTCAATTCAGGTGTAATATGTACTGTCTTGTTATAACTGATTAGAAATAAAGACACTGAAAATGATTTTCAGTGTAATTGGTTCCCCTCCCATTGAAAGAGTAGAGGAATTTGCCTACAAAGGTAGCAGCTAAACTTGATCTAATCGATTTCTCTGCTAGATAATAAAATGATACACATGGGGTCTTTCCCCAGTGGCATTGGTATTATGCTATGTGAACCTTGACAAATGTTCTCGATTTCAATCATCAAATCATCTTTTTCGCTCCTTAGGAAGTGGACATAAAATGACTTCTCTGAAAAACAGAATAGAATAAAGACTTCCTCAAAACAAAATGTTAATCTGTGATAAAATCAAGCCATCAGGGATAGATTTAAGCAGGAGAATGCTGAGAGTTGTAAATATCAATTATATATCTTTTGGATATGCTGGCATTAATTTCTAAAGAACATGTGTATCATACTGTTACCATTAATGGTTAACAATTATGTGTAGCAGCTTGTGTAAAATTATTGAAGTGAAACCCTTTTTCAGTGTGTATAAGACTGTTAATTTGCTATGGAATAGGAAATTCCTTGTGCTTTCAGGACAGTGAGTAATATTGTCCAAGCTTTTATCATGTTAGCATTGGGGCTGACAGTTGTTAGCAGATCACCACAGTCAATTTTTAAACTGTAGTTTATCCTGAGCAAATAGCAGCTAATGGCTATCCAGAAGATACATGTATTATGAATATCTGGCCAGCAGCAATGATCTGGATGAAGCAAAGATGCAACTCAGAGTTGTGTATGTTCAGGCAGCTGTGACAAAACAGCTTTTCCCTTAGTGAAAGGGTGACATGACTGTGATAATCTCTGCCTTATGTTATATATTGAAGCTGATCCCTCACTGTACTAGAAAAATGCCTAAGCATCATGATAGGTGGATCCTCAATACTTTTTTCTAATTAATGCCTATAGTAAAATCACTGCTAGCTTGCCAGAGCACCTACGGAGACATAACCCACTTTTGAAAACTACCCAATGAAACATAATTGTTAATAGTAATAGTGTTATTCTCTGCAAAATGTTAGATGTTCCACATGGAGACTCACGATACCTTTCATGGCTTTGTCATACACCCCATTTTCTGTCACTTTTTTGTTGTCATTGGAAATGAGCTGTGTTTCAATCCTGTAGACTTCTTTGGTCCTCTTTGATAAAGTAGAGAGGAGATGCACTATAGATTATATGTCAATTAACATTTTACTTGCAGCAGAGAGAGTAACCTCAGACACTTGTTTCCGGGCGGGAATTAGAAAATTCTGGAGGCTGACTTTTCCTAACTCATTTCCAAATGTAAAAGTCATGTAGGAAAGAAGCATATATTTGTAAAATAAATTAGTTAAAATCAAAGAAATTATTCAAATAGATGTTGTGTTGTATGGAGTTACTGTTTGTGTGGGGTTTTTTAATACCTGAAAATTATCTAATGTGATTATTTCCATAATGTAATTCCACAACTAATTGAAAGAGACTTAGTACAATACTGAGATCTCAAATTTTTTTTTTTAAATTAGTGTAGCATATATAAGCTAATTAAAGTGTTTGCTATGGGTCTTTAAACTTGGTTTTAATTGCCAGATTATTGTTTTAAAATGAAAGTGTTTTTTTGACAATTCTCAGTAACAACAGTGTTGAGCAAATAGTTCAAGCAGAAAGTGATTAACAATTAAGCAAATTCTGCTCTGGGTCTATATGTCACCTGGAGTCAGAAGTATTTTAAATAAAATTGCTTAGGAAAAAAAAAAACTTTTCTTTATTGAATATTTTCTTTATTGAGCGTATTGACCAAACAGAAGCCAACAGACGAAACTTCAATGTAGGGCGTTAAATCTGGTGAAATAGACATCTGAACACCTATTCCTTGATGTGGAAAAGGAGCAGACCATCCCTGGTAGGAATATGTGTAAAACTTTAGACCTCCTAGCTTTGCTGCTGGGAAATACTTAATTAACTTTCACTCTGTTTCTGGTATGAGTAAAAATTAATATTCTGCTTCAGAAGTGTAGAATACTTCTGTGCCAGTATTTTACAAGCAGCATTTTCTGAAATCTAAATGCATCACCATCTTATCAAGATTATTTTGAAACAGAATATTTACATCCTTCTTCTAGTAGACTTACGATATTTACATCAGCTCCATAATACTTATGTAAAATCATCACTGTTCAGAAACTAGGTGCTTCTTTTTCCTTCTTGCTGTGGGCAGTGTAGTAGTACAGAATGATGTCTGAGCTTGCTCTGAGTTCTGAATCAAGCAGCTCTGCTACCGCAAGTAGCCAGGCTTAATTAGCTCTGTTGTGCTGTATTGCTATTTTGATTTTCATATGTGTGAGACAGCTTGTCTCCACATCATGTTTTTGAAGTTTTATGGTAATGTATGAGGGAGTCCAAGGTTTATTGGTTTAGAAAAAACATACAGAAGCTAAAAATGACTGTCCATCTAGTCCTTCGAGTACTCACTGGGGAATGAGAAGCTACATACCAGCATTAAATACCCAGTTGATAAGATACAAAAACATACTAATATGCATAAAATGTGATTTACCCCACTTCTATGCAACTCCCTTAACCATAAAGCTCCTGTGCAATTTTTTCTCCCTTTCTCTTGTTTTAGTTTGATTTTTGTGTGTGTGTGAGGGGTTGTTTGTTTGGTTTTCAGGTTTTTTTGATTGTATTTTTGGGTTTGCTTCTTTTTTTCTCCTTTTTTGAGTTCTTGCCTGTGAGGTTATAGAGTTTCAAAAAGACAAGTGACAGATGCCCCACGCTCCAGAGTACTACAAAGCCTTGTAGTTAGGCCTGTCTTGCTCATGAGAAGTATGGATATCTGTGCAATTAGAGCTATTGTAGTCTGCATTTTTATTGCTGTTCAAACCATGGAATCAAATTAGACGAGCCATGATCTGTGCAGGATCCTTCATGATCTATAAAACTGTATAATTCTCATGAAGTTTTCAGTTTAGAATGAGATGAAAGGTTTCATGATGGTTTGCAAGATATCTGATGACTCACCAAGATGTGCAATCCTAAATATTTAGAGCTATATAACCCAGATTTTGGTGTAAAGGTTTAGGACCTAAGACAATGTCTTCAGTCTTCTCCATTTCCCAGACTGGAACATAACCAGATCTTTATAGAAACATTACAGGGGACTGCAGTCTGTTGCCTTACATTGCTCTCTAAACCATTGGATATCAACTCAGGTCTGTTGAACTCTTCACATTTGCTCAGGAGCAAAAGTCCTTATATTCAGGTTCTGGATTCTAGTTTCGTACCCCAGAAAACGTGCACCCTTTTTTATTGGCCTGACAATCCCCCACTTAGAATTAACTTCAGGTAACCTTAGACATTTGCAGTACAGCTGTCTATATGACCCTAGAATCACTTTATATTCAGTAAATTAAAAAGAAGGTACAATTCATCCAAACTACTTCCGATGTTTGCCTCAATTTAAGAGGAATCATATTATGAAAGCATTTCTTTTTTGCATTGCCTTTGAGGAAGTTTTGATTAATTTACATTGTGCACAACAGCCTTTAATCGGATGTACACCATCCTCTATTTCCATCAAGGGGTAACAACATCCAGAGGGAAGTATTTATTTGGTGTACAGGACTAGGAGCTATGTAAGACAAGGTATGCAATGCTTATCAATGAGGTCAAATAAAAATCTGTTGAATATGTATTGTATATTCATATTACAGTAAATCTGAAATTTTGCAGACAGTTTCAAGATGCAATGAGCTATAAAACTCTGTATATGCTCCAGGGTAAGCAGAGAGAATTGTGCTATGCAAGTAAGAAAATGGAAACATATAGTGACATGGGGCTTAATCTTTATATTATAGAGTAGCCCATAGCTTTTGGTAGGGTAACTCAGGCATGAAGTGCATGGAATTACATTACAGGCCAGGGCATTATTCCATTATTAGAGCACCAAAATATGAATTGTCACAAAATTATTCAAGTAACTGTACCAATGTCCTGTATTGGGTGGATCATGTCAATATGGGCAGTATTTTGACACTGGAGAAAAGGAGATATAGTGGTCTCTGTTTACTCTGAGCCCATTTAACTCAATATCAAAACTGCTTTCTTCCTTTGTCAGAGCTTTTGTTTTGAAATTACACAATTCATTACAGATTTTAATTTCCTCTCATTTATCTAATTTAACAAAAGAGGTTAAGAGAGGTACTCATTAATAGCTCTTTTTTTTCTCCATCTGCAGTGTTTTTGAAAAAATGTTTTCTGCAAAATTGTACTCAGGAGTGAAGAGATATCAATAATTATGAATTGATTTACATAGAAATAGGCTAATTAGTATGTTGACTGATTTAAAATATTCATTGTTTAAAATTTTTAACTCTGGTTTGTATTTTAAGGAGATTTTTATTGTTGTATAGAGTGTCCCAGAGCATCACTTCTAATTGGCTTTGGAGTGCCTAAAACTTGGACACATATGTTTCTTATTATTTTAACAAGAGACAAAAGCTCTTTTTGTAAGACATGTTGCTTTTCAATTGATTTTAAAAAGGTTAAGGGGAATCCCTTTGGTGCCACCTATCTTCAGATAAAATGGGAGAGTTTGGTAACTCACATTTTTGTTCTTTTCTAGAATCATCTATACTGTTTTCTTTTTCTTCAGCCTCCAGTATTTCCAATTAATGTAATGATTCCCTAATTTCTTCTTTTTTTTTTTTTTTTTTCAAATCACAAGTTAATATTTGGAAAAAGCTGCAGTAGTTCATCACATTTCTGAAACATTCTGCCATACAGCAAAATAGAGTGTGTCTATTACATATTTACATCGGCTATTTCATGTGAAAAGAACAATAAAACCTTGGGAGTCTATTATCTTGTTTCCTTGACATTTTCATTACTATTGGATAAAAATTCCAGATGCTGGTGCTTGTAGTCTAAAAGTCATCTGTTTAAAAGATGTTTAGCATGTGTGTGATGTAACTTGACTTGTCTGGAAAGACCCAGCAGGTGTGGGGAGTTGGCTTATGTGGTGGGCTGCCACAGAAGGCTTCACTCTATTGCTTCAGACTGGGGTCATGCAGAGGGGAGGGATGGAAGGCAAAAACTGAAAGACAAAAAACCAGGTAAAGTTAAATGCACCTTATGCTACATATCCAGAGTCAAGACTGAATTATGCATTTAAAGTTTTGGGGTTTTTTTTCAAGTATGGTTCAGTTATATCATCATGGCCTGTTGTTAATATGTTATAATTACATGTAGTCCCACTACTGCATAAAAATAGTGCAAACACTGTAAATAATTGCACATAAAATCCATATAACAAGATTAAGTTTCAACATTCTCTCAGGAAATTTTTAAATGACAAATAAAAACTAACCTAAGTTTGTTCCTTCCACAAATTTTCTTTTTAGGGGTACTGTTAGAAATTTTATTTTTCTTATCTCTGACTTTTACTATAAGGTTGTTAGTGTAATGGCTCTACTTTTTAACTAGTGTGTCTCTTTTAAACCATGTTATCTGGAAAAAAAATCCTCTTTAGTATCTGACAGCAACATTGTGGTTTTTTTAAAAATAATGAATGGTTAGTCTTAAATGCTTTGAGACATTTATAATTACACCTTAAAGTAATTAAATGATTCAGTATCTGTAAGACAGATGGCTGTACCACAGAAACCAGCCTCACAATTGGCACTAATTAGCACCCTTGTTGGATTCTCAGCAGTGTCCAAAATATTAAATGGGTATCAAAACTAAATTACTCAGCCTGAGACAGTTTGTCCGAGTTGATATATTGATAAGAGATTGTGAATGCCTTAATTGCATGTATGCTTGTTCATAATTATTTTCTGAAAGCAAATAGGTGACTTCAGACTCCTGTAAAGATAAATATTGTATTTCCTATTAAACTAAAATTAAAGTGTTCTGGGTTTGTGAGAACTGAGAGAATACATTCTCTCAGAAGCTAACAATTCCAAAATTACTCTGAAAAGGCATGTATGTTACTTCTTCTTTTTAACCATGCCCATATACAGTAATTTCTGGAGTTCTAGATGTTATGGCTTTACAGTACTTATTTCTTCTTACAGAAAGACTTAGACGTAATTTTTAAAAATAAAGAAATGCATACACATATAAAATACTATAGCATAATGTCTTACAAAATGTGGTTGTTAAAAAAATGCATGTAAGAACCTTATTAGCTGTTAAAAAATTTCCAGAAATACTTGCCGTCAATTTTTTTCAATTTTAAGTTGGGCAGCTGGTTTGCATAGCAAAACCAGTGAAATGAAGGTCCACAGTGAGATGAAGGGTAATGGCTGCAACCTGGAAATTAAATTCTTTCCAGAAAGACCTTGACACAATAGACTGTGATAGCTCCCTAGTGATACATAAATTATATGAATATAAAAAATTGGAAGGAATTTAGGACTTTAGTTCAGAAATACACTTTTAATTTCTTATAACTGTGAAATAAAATATAAAATGCCTACTCAATCAACACAACCTTATAATAACACTCATTCCATTTTACAGCCTAGTTTGTATTTAGTTATGGGAGAGAAAGTGTAGAGAGACAAGTTCAGTGGACTTTAATTCTGCTATGAAATTGCAGTACACAACAAAAGAAAAACTTCTAAAAGAAGCCTCAGTTATTTATTTTTCTTGTAGGCATTTCTTTTCCTTTCTTGAATTACTTGGCGTAGCTGTACTAAGTGATTTGGTCACTATATTTGTCTCTCTTCACTTGTCACCTTTCCTTGGTGTCTAACACTAAATTTCCAAGGTATGCAAATGCATGAGTTCGGGGGGTTTTTACCTTTAATATTTCTGATTAAAAAATTGATTCTTACCCATACTTTTCTCAGATTATTTTCACTTATAAGAACATTTTTACAATAAAAAGGGTTCATAATAACTGGGCTGTCTATGGAAAGTGCTCAGCTGGCATCTCTGGAGTGACAGTACTGAATTGGCCAGCAGAAAATACATGGCGGTGCAATTTGAATAGTTTTTTTCAGCCCTTTTGTGAGTGGGAGAATAATTCTGTTTCATTTCTGGTAAATGAGATGACAGCTTTTAATTGTGTAGATAACTAATGGCTTGGTTGTATGGGGATGTCAGTTCCAGGTCGTGTCTCAGTGTTCCTCTTACTGGCTGTCCCTGAGGATGCTGTTACTGTAATAGTAAATGTGGAACAGACTAGTTAAATTTTAGAATTTGAAAGAGAAGAAAACCACTTTGCCCAGAGGCTTTTAAGAACACTAACCAGACAACTGTGCTACTAGTTTAGTCACTGAACTCATGTAGTTCTGAAATCTAGAGGCTTGGTTGGCCCCATAACTTTAATAGAGGTAGAAAGCAGTTCAGAGCCCCTGCATTTGCCTGCTTACTAATGCACTAGCTCTCAAGGAGTCTTTGAAGAGGCCTGCTTCTCTTGGTTTATTAATTCAGTTTTAAGGTGTGCTAATAATGCCTTGTTAGCAATAATCACAGAGGGAGTTAGCACACAATTTGTAGCAAATTGCAATTCACATAAGAACTACTTTGCACAAACCTCCCAACACAGGCTATCTTTAGGAAGCAGACTGTGGTCATTACTTCCACACTAATAGACTACTGAATGACAACCTTGTAGTCCATACTCAGAATATTTTAAACCCAACAATAGTGCTTTTGTCACTGTTTTATTTTGGGGTTTTTTCCCCAATCAAGGCTTAATCTATACAAAATCCAGAGGCTTTGTCCATGGAACTTCACAGACAGAAAGGGGGTCTAAAAGTCACAACAAAATTGTGACAAAATCCCCCTGATGACTGCTAAATACACAGAAACTACCTGGGACTTAGGAAGTCCCTGAGCTCCTGTTTGAAGCTCAGAGGGTGTGACTTAAATTTTATCATGGAATGCTTGCTCAGTTTCTACACTTCTCTCAAAAGATCTGCTATTGGCCACTCTAGCCAAAATACTGAAATAGAGGTGGTTGATCTGTTTCAGCACTTTGTCTTTGTTAGCTAAGATGGCTATGAGAAGAGGGTGGGGAGAGTTGGCTGGATTTAGCAAACTGGCTTGAAAAATGTTGCCCACATACTTATACCAATAAAACTGCAGTAAGAGTACAGTCACCTTCATGCTTAACAAGAATTTATTTTGGTGGTTTTGCTAATGGTTTATTCCTACGCTTAGATGAAGGCAGGTCTCTGCTTAAGGTGTATCAGTGTAGTGGATATACCAGAAATTGCTACACAAGCCCTTATAATACAAGAAAAAAAAATACAATTAGTAAGGTGATTTATTTATTAAAGTACTCATATGCTGCTGAGCTTCCATGGTATTATTAATATTAATGATGTTAGGAGACTTATAGTTTTGTATCTTTTAAAATTACTGTTTGAAATTAAATATAGAGGATAAAAATAGATTGTAAAATGTATGTGATATATACAGAATTTACCTTTTTAACTAAAATTAAAATAATGGAAAAACAGTGCTGTGGAAAAGGATCTGGGGGTCTTAGTTGACAGAAAGTTGAATATGAGTGAGCCCTGACAGCCAGGAGGGTGAACCATGTCCTGGCGGGATCAGGCTGGGCAACGGCAACAATCCCCTCATTGTCCCGCTCTGCTCTGCACTGGGGCGGCCTCACCTCGAGTGCTGGGGGCAGTTTGGGGTACTAAAATATAAGAAATATGTTAAACTATTAGAGAGTTTCCAAAGGAGGGCACAACAAAGAAGGACCTTGAGGGGAAGCCGTGTGAAGAGCACCTAAGTTCAGTTGGTCTGTTCAGCCTGGCGAAGAGGAGACTGAGGGGAGACCTCATTGCAGTCTGCAACTTCCTTGTGAGGGGAAGAGGAGGCGCAGACACTGATCTCTTCTCTGTGGTGACCAGGGACAGGACCCGAGAAATTGCCTGAAGTTGTGCCAGGGGAGGTTTAGGTTGGATATAAGAAAAAGGTTCTTCACCCAGAGGGTGGCTGGGCACTGGAACAGGCTCCCCAGGGAAGTGGTCACAACATCAAGGCTGACAGAGTTCCAGAAGCACTTGGGCAACACTCTTGGGCACATAGTGTGACTCAGGGATTTCACTGTGCAGGACTGAGAGATGAAGTTGATGATTCTTTTGGGTCCCTTCCAACTCAGCATATTCCATGAAAATTACATGGTATATAGAATACATACATGTAAATAAAGTCAAAGATACTTTCACTGGTGTGCCGGGATTCTCAACCCACTGATGAAAGCAGGGGTGCTAGATTAGGGACTGCTAAATATTTCCTGGGAGATTCTTCAATAATGTGAATGAATGTAACAGAGATCCCTAATCTGATGCAATTATTTCTTTCATTTCACTTCCAGTGCAAATTCAAGGACATGATTTCAACTGTAGTCTGGTAATAGATTAAACATCTTTAATAAAGTAATGTGAGAACCTTGTGCTGTGATCCTTTGCCATATGTTTCATGGCTTTTTACAGCTCTGGAAGCAGTAAGGTTGATCAGTGATTGAATGATGATCCAAATATGCTATTGAAAGGAGAACCTGTAGCATAGTGCTTTGTTGTCTGCTCTGGAACTCACATTCTGCTGCCTCCAACTGCGACTTGCTCATTTGTGAAGTGCTTCAGGAATCTGTGTGAGGCTCAGCCAGTAGGTGCTTCTCAGTGTGGTGTGATTTAGCAGATGAAAAGTGTGCAGAATATAGTTTTACTTTAACAGTCTCTGCAGTGATCCTTTTCCTGTGGTGTTCAATTATGTGTTTCACTGTAGCAAGTATCTCCAGATTCTGTTTATTCTCCTTCCTTGGAGACAGTCTGTCTGCACACAGATTTTTTTCCCTGAACTAGGAAAAGATAACATGCAACTTTGACCAGTATAAATCTCTAAATTCTTACACAAAACCTGAGTATTTCATGGCTCTGCAGGCTTACAGGTATGAAAGGAATTCTGAGCATTTTTACCTTGCTTGCTTCTGTATGTTCCCAGAATTGTACATTTTAGCACTATGCTGGAAAGCATAAAACACACGGTTTTCCAGATCATATGTTGACAAAAATGTTACTGCTGCAAAATGAAAGAATGATCAGCTGAACTTCCTTTCAACTAGGAACAATCAAAGTTTCATCAAAGTTTCACTAAAACATTTGTTTCTGCAATACAAAGAGATGAACAGAATGGTTTTAGAGAAATGTGTTCTATTCATATTAAAATGGACATTAACAATGTTTCTGGGACCATTTTTTAAAACTTGTTACTTGAGTTGAAAAATAAATACTTGGAAAGATCTTCTTAGTATCTGAAGACATGACATGGCAGAATTTGTAAAAAAAAGATATCAGAGAAAGTTGTGAGCAGCAGAAGTGTTGTACTGACTGCTCTGGGTTAGTCCTAACCAGCCGCTGCTTTCTACCCAGACACTCACTCACTTCTCCCCTCAGCAGAATGAGGGAGACGATTAGAAAGATAGAAACAATTTAATATGTAAAGCAAAAGCTGCATGCAAAGTGGAACAAGGAAGTAATTCACTGCTTCCCATTGGCAGGCAGGTGCTCAGGAAAGCAGGGCTCCATCACACGTAACCATTACTCAGGAAAACAAATACCTTAACTCAGAACATCCTCATTTCTTCCTCATCCCCACTCCAGCCTTCCTCCCCTTGTGTACTGAGCATGACGCCGTATGGTCTGGGACATCCCTTGGGTCGGTTGGGATCACCTGTCCTGGCTGTGTCTCCTCCCAACTTCATGTGTGCCCCCAGCCTCCTTGCTGGTGGGCTGGGGTGAGAAACAGAAAAGGCCTTGGGTAAGCACTGCTCAGCAATAGCTGGAACATCCCTGTGTTATCAGCACTGCTCTCAGCACAAATCCAAAGCACAGCACCATGTGAGCTGCTCTGAAAAAAAGAATTAAATCTACTCCAGCCAAAACCAGTACATTGGCATTTATATTTCAACCTCAGTAACAGTCAAACCAAAGCTTCTGATGCTGAAAAATATGGTTTTTAAATTCCAAGCAAATAATATATTGTAAATTTATAGTGGTGAATAGGAAGGTGACAGTCATAAAATGGAACTCTTTAGATGTCACTGCCATAGGCAAACCAAAATTAGTTCAGTCTTGCAGTACACAGGCATTAAATAATTTTGTATCTAGATTTACTTGCCTGGGGCACCTACCTATATGTTAAGTCTGTGATCAAGGGTCACAGGCCTAGCAACAGTGTTTTCCTTTGTATACTAAAGTCATTTATTTTAATATCACGGAAAAAATGAAATGGAATGAAATAAAACATACAGAAGAACACATTTTTATATATATGTGGGTATAGATATAGATTGCTTTTGGCAATTTGAATTTCAGTTTTCCGAATAGGTGTTGTGATAATTGGATGGTTAGAATTTTGACTACATATTTCTGTAAAGTGTGTCATTAAATACGTAGGATGGTGGTCAGGCCATCACAAATAATTTTGCATTAATAAAACTTAGCACTTTGACAGAAAGCAAGCAGCTTAAAGAGCAAGAATACAAAGGGTTATATGTTTTGGCAATGCTGCTTCTTATCTCTTCTATGGAGATAAACAGAAATCTGACGCACCTTCTCTTCCAAGCCTCACTTTCTTGTCCAACTTGTATAAAGAAAATACATCTCCAACCAGAACTACACATTCAGAGACTATGTTTTAGGAAAACCTCTTGTACTAAGCTTGAAACAGTTCTGTGGAGTTTTGCATCATATTTAAGAAAGGTTTATTCCTTATAAGTATATAAGATAACATCAACCTTAGGTAGATAAGTGCAAAAGCATGATCAGGCTGCTGTATGAGCCAAGTGATTTGTTAGAGGGATGCAGTGTTTTTCTTCTCCCCACGCTGCCCAGTTGTCCCAGGGAAATGAAACACCAGCCTCCTGTCTAAAATATGAGCTCTCAAGAAGAGGTGCAGGTAATATATCTTCAGTATACTAAGATTGGAGTTGACGGGAAAGTTCAGTTTAAAAGAAACAAAGCTTTCTCAAGTTCCATAATGAGATATGCTGTTGCTTTTAGTAGTACAGCAGCTTATGCATTCAATATGTCAACTATACATATTGACAGTAGGATCATAAATGAAACTACTGCAGGGAGCACTTACAAGAATCTGTAACGTTGTTAGAAAATTTAGCTGCATTGATGGGCTCCTCTGTTAAGAATACACAAATTTGAAACAGTTCTGGTATGCCCTTGTAAAGTGATACAGATCCAAAGCATTGCTATGGCCCTTGCATATGACGACCTGTTTAAACACAGCTGTGAAGCCTCTCATTACCTCTTCTGAATACACTTTCCACTTTTGACATGCTGTACTGCAATTCATACTGCAATGTCAGTAAGAATGGCTGTACCTTTTAAAGTAATGATTGTATTTTAATGACTTCATTCTTTTTTGTTTCCACTTAGTATTTCATAGATTTACCAAGCTATTCTAAAAATTGAATCAGGAACCCTTAATAAATATTCCCATTTTATTTATATGAATGTATGAAATTTATTAAGAATGCAATATTTGCAGCAGGATGTCTAATTAGTTTATAAAAATTTTCAGTGTAGCTTAGTACAGGAAATGATCATGAATTCACTTTGGTCATTACTTCGTACTTCATCACCTAATCATATTAATAAGAGTTCATATTAGGAAGTGCATTATTATTTCAAGCAACACATGGAATATTGTTATTCTGATGTGACAGTCAATTTAGCATTAATAATAGAACTTAAGTTCTGCAGCTTTTCATGCCCTTCTGCCTGAACCCAATGATTGGCATTTTTAATGTAATCTTACACTGTGGCATGGTTGACCATTGGGAATATTTTTAGCCGAGGCCATCCAATTAAGTACAGGGGAGCTGGGATCAAAATCCACCACAGCCCTCATTTGGAATTAACTACAGCACTATTAGAAATATCATCTGAAGAAAATTATTTTCTATCATATTAAAATGGCTGTTTAACTATTTGAAAAGATTGCTAAATTTAACTTCTCTTTTGTAGCAGCTTTCCTTGGAAATGTAGCAAAGAACAGGAATCCTGTAAGTAAGAGGCCGCTGGAACCGCGTGTATGTGCAGAGCAATATTTACCCGCAGAAAATGGTTCTCTTGCTCAGGCTTCTGCTGTTTGCCTGAACAAGGCTGTCATAACCCCAGCAGAGCAAAACTGCCAAGGTGTCCTATTGAACCAAGCAGATAGAGTGAGCAGCCTCCTGGGAGCTCAAAAGCATTGTTTGGTGTCAGAGACAGAGTATAGACTCTGAGCTGTTAGTAAATGGAATGCTTTTATAAAGATAGCTGATTTATAAAAGACTTGTGTTAATTTGCTGCTTATCTTGAGTTATTATGATTTTATGCACCATTATCCTTTTTTACATTTGTTTAAATATCTAGTATCTGCTAACACATGGTGTTTCAGTCCTTAGGGGAATGCTTGCAACTGGAGCTATTTTGTTCTCTGCTCTGTAAATCCTTTGATGTACCCACTGAGAAAAGTTTAATGTTCTGATTTACAAATGAATGATGTGGCACGGTCACTTCTGGTTCCGTTAGGTTGTGGGAAAGTATAGTATCGCTTGGGGTGCCCCTGGGGAACTGTGTGAATGGGAATTTATCCTCAAACTGAAAGACAAAATGCTGTTTTCACTGAAAGATGATGAAAAGCTCTTGACTGAGCTCCATGAAATGAAACTCCTAAAAATGAGTTTGGTACACACAAAGATGGCATGTAAAGCTTTAAATTTAGTATAAATACAGTGATTTAATTTATCATTGTCTATGTACAATGCCTCTTATATGTAGGCTCTATGGAATGGAGAATGGAGAAACTAAGGTGTGCAGTATGATGACGGCAACATAAGGTTTGATTTGCACTACAGGTCACTTGTGCTCCAGGCATTTAATCTGGTTCACATGAAGGATCATTAGAGCAATACTCTCCCAGCTGCTGGCAGCACTGAAAATCATTTCATACAACTATGCTTGCAGCAAAGTTCATATACGGTCTGATAAGAGGAGAAAGCAAGACTGAAAGGAATGCGAAGAGTGAAAGCAGAAAACATGTAACAGGAAGAAAAACCATAGGGATGGAAGAAAGGGAGGGAAGGATGATAAACATTCAGCCTTGAATGCTGGTGAAGAAGTATAAGAGAGTATGGGAGGAGGAAGAAAAATAGAAGGGCAGAATGAGAAATGCAGATATTTAACATCAGACTGACAGAATTTTGGGTATAGGAAGGAACATAATTCAATTTTATATGGGCACATAAGAACAGGATGACTTGTTTTTTGAGTCTGTGTGGGATATGACTATAATTTTGTCTATAGAAATATACGTTTTTAATAGATCTTAATTTTTTTTTTCAGTCTGTGAGTATTGCTTGTTGATGTAATTTCACTTAGAATTTCTTAAAAGGTTATCTGGTGCCAGATTTAGCTTAATTTGAGTAATATCTGTGAACAGCAGAATAGTAGACTCAGGTGAAACATTAACATTTTCAGCAGGAATGGTGATTTCTATTTTTCATTTTACAGTACTTTAGTAAGGACAGTGATACACATCTCACCTTAGTGAGCTAAATTTTATTGTCATTCTTGTCCATATTTTCTCACTTAATCTTTAGTGTATTCTTCTTGTAAAAAAATCAAGTGCTGTTAAAATCAGTGGAGCATTTGGTAAAACAAGTCATATTAAACTAGGGAGCCATGCTCTTAAATAAAAATGGAAAAAAATGCAGAATGTATTAGGGGAAAATGATGGTTACCATTCATATTCCTTTCCATGGAGTTATCTGGTAAAATGTTCTCTCCCATCCTGAGATAAAATAGTTTATTTTAGAAAGCTGAAAAAACCCCTAAAGAAAAGTGTGCCAGGGAACTGCTTTACTGAATTATCGGTGATCAGCATACAGTAGTCAGTAAACATGAAGGACAGTATTTAGACCAATCCGTGTTTGAAAAGTGCAATTCAGAGTAAAGGTACATCTTTAATAATCATTCTGTAACCCAGTAATTAGTCTTACAGTGTTCCTCTTCCTGTAGATATATGACAGACGTAGAATGAAATGCCTGAGCTTATTTTCCTATATGTTGGAGAGATGTAGAAAAAGGGCATAATAGTGAACACGCTGCGAATTTAGTGAAACTTGGTTTCACATGCAAAGTTGTGTGACTTAGCAGAGAAAAGTCTGCTCTGCTTCTGCTCAGTTTCCTTTCCAATCTGAAGAAGCCTAGGGTAGGACAAGATGTTGTAGCACTTGTGCCAGGCTGTGTTGTCAATCCAAGCATGATTGACAGCACCACTGTGCCAGTACTTCCCCAGGAACCAACGTGCCCAGGCAGTGGCAAAGTGAAGTGGTGTAGGCAGGATACCAAGGCGCAACATCAGCATGGCTGTGCACACTTCTAGGTGAGGGTGTAGCTAATGATCCTGCTGCCTTGTGATCAAATGAACAGAAGCAAAGTGGATCCTTGTCTTCCATAGACCTCATTAGATCTTGATGTCAGGAACAGGCTTTTATAACAGTGGAGCTATTGATAATATTTTTGGTTGGGGGGTAGGGAGGGGAAGTGTATCAAATTCCCTGGAATTATCCGGCTGCTTCACAACAGATAAATTGGAAAGATTAAATACAGACTTTTTTATTTAACACAATACATATATTAAGTTAGTAAACCATGATGTTTTATGTAAACTTTATTTCTAAACTCAAGTGTCTCAACAGAGCAGTTAGATGATTTCCACAGTGCAGTATCTCTCTTTAATTACTATTTAATTGCAATCATTACTGGCTGGGAGGTATTTTAAAATAATTTCTGAGTGAATAATTTGCATTTTGAAGACCATTTCATCAACTATTAAACTAACTTCATAAATCCAAACTGAACTCACCAGAATCTCTTACTGCATACAGAAGAATATACTAATTATTAAACTGTCAGCATGGGATGAAAAGGTGGCTAAAATTACTGGGTGATTCAGGTTGCCATCACTAAAGACCGAGCTCCAAGTCTACTCATATACGCCAGGCCTGACTGGTTTCATATTTAAACTTCCGGCAAGGTATTGTATCAAATTACCTTGAAGTGAATGAACATTGAAATACCTTCTTGATATTTTGATAGATTTTTAGTAGGACATAATGCCAGTTCAGTTCTTCATGATGTTAAAAATAATAAAAAAGCTGCAATACCTTAATGCACTGCTGTATATGAATTATTCATCAGCAAGCCAATTTCTCTTAAAAACTTACAATTCGGCAAGAAATATATAGGTCAGAAAAAATGACTAGGCTATGAGGCTAATGTCAACAGTGGATGCTGCAATGCATGAATTTTATGTACTGTATTATCTTTTTCCTGCCTAATGCCTATCATTCCCATTAACTTGATCATAATCCAGAAAATGCTCTCCTGAGCTTCCCAATCTGATGCTTTGGGATTTTTAAGAATATGTAC
This sequence comes from Dasyornis broadbenti, assembly GCA_013397935.1. Lineage (NCBI taxonomy): Eukaryota > Metazoa > Chordata > Aves > Passeriformes > Dasyornithidae > Dasyornis > Dasyornis broadbenti. The sequence goes on from VZRN01003866.1 coordinate 1,254,240, forward strand.
AATGCAGAAGTTTCAGTTGCAGCAGCTTTCTTTTAAAAGGCAGGGGGAAAAGCTGTTGATGATTCTCCACTTATCTTTAATTCATCTGACTTTAGTTGAACTGTCTAAAAACTCAATATTTAGTAAAGTTACTTCTCTGCATTCTTTGTATGGCTGAATATAGTGGAAAGGAAATCATCAGGTCAAATTTGATCTATTTAAAACAATAATAAATCATAAAGGAACACCACAATAGGTAACAAAGGTTTTTCCCCTTAACTGCTGGTAATTTTAATCAACAAGCAATATTTGCTACCACGAGTATAGTCTGAAATGAATTCTTTTTGTCTCTGACATATGAAATTGTGAGTTGATACCTTCCCTTTCTTAATGTAATTAAAAATATTCAGTGATTGTAATAAAGTTCTGACAAATGGCAATTAGGTGAAATTGCTGTGTGATTCCCTGAACTAATTTAGCAAGCTCTTCTTTAACAATACTTATTCAGGCATGAACTGCATGTAAACACAGCAACTGCTGTACTGCTTGTAAGGATAGAAAGTTGGTAATTGCCAGTGGCCTTATCTTTGTAGCATAAATCAGTGGTCATTATATAAAGACCTGACTGATACAAACAAAACGGATGTGAATGAATCTCATATTTTTCCTGCACAGTGATACCTCTTCAACATAAGAAGCAGAAACTGCCGACAGCTCATTTAAGAAGTCAGCATTGAGTACTATGGAAATTGTTTGCATTCTGTCACACAGAGGGTAGAATAAAGTGTTTTCCATATCCCGTGGAGTGCACACATCATTAGTTACTGAATATCAAAAGGGAGAGCACAACTGCCACTGCTATTCTATCATTTAGTTCAGGCTTCTTAGTGGTTGAATATAGAACAGTTTATGGATACACAACTGAGTTGTGCAACCGTATCAAGGCTTGAGGTCCTGAGCCTCCTGCAGGGTTAGATGCTGTGTGTTAAGCAGCATCTGCATAAAAAGTTTTCAGGGTCAAAATTAGTTATCTACCTAGATTTCATGTGCTCCTCTGCTAGACATGGAGTTTTATGTGTGTTGCTTTTGTGCAGATGATTAAATACCATTTTCAAAAGTGATGTTGACACTCAAATTTCCACATCCCATTTTACCTTTCTAGGGACAGCAGAAATAATAATAACAAAACGATCAAGGGCTGTTGTGACAGCTATAAATGGCTATGAAACCACATAAAGACATATATAGTGTTCTTGCAATTTTGATTTCATGGCTGAAGTCCAAATGTTGCTTAGTTTTTTTTCACATTTTGCCTTTCCAGGTTAAATTTGCATTCATTTTATAAAAAAAAAAAAAAAACAAAAACATTGATATATCATACCCAAGGCATTTTGCAGCAGGTTTACAAAATCTACATGGTTTCTAATATATATCAGTAGTCTGAGTTAATTTCCAAAAAAAAAAGCAATATGCCAGGAAATAATTTGCTGGACCGAACAAGCATTGATTTATTGATTAAAATAATCCTAAAATATAATTATAGTTGATGGACTCAATTGGTTTTTTTGTTTGTTTTGTTTGTTTGTTTACATTTGTAATACAGTGAATGTCAGTGACTGAGATCTGTGAGACTTGCTAATGTGATTTTTCAGCCACCAGCTCCAGGAGGTTTGTGATGGGGAGAAACATAAAATTCATATATGGAAAACCATGAAAGGCATCCCAGAAGAATTGAAGTATTTGAACTTCTAGACTGAATGATTCATTTTACTGTCATATCTGCTGCAGTAACACTTTCTTCTTTTCCGAAAGCTTATTTTATGACTTTTCTCATGGGGAAAAAACCCCTAGAACCTGCTGGAGCCTTTTGCAGGATTCCTGTGCTGGTCTCTTGCACAAGTGCCAGCCCAGTGACATTTCTGTGCTGCAGAGGGAATGCTGAAACAGTGGGATAAGGTTTCCGGCTGGTTCCCAGCACTCTGGTGAATCACCCAAGAAATTTCTCCTATGCAAAGAGAAAAAAGAGTAAGAAAGTTGTTGGTCCTGATCTTGTGCAGTTCACAGATTCAAGAGAGGGAGTTGGTTAACTGAAAGAAAGAAATAAATAAAAAGAAATAAAACCCCAAAAAATGAGGAGTCTAAGAGAACAGACAAGAGGCTTTCAAAGGAAATCTGCTTCAGAAAAATGTTAACTCTGGTCTCAGGCAGCAGCTTTGACTATAGCACGAGAATAAGCAATTGGGAAGAAATGGGATAACAGAGACACCAAATAGGATCACATGGTAGACAATTACATTTTTAGTGTAAACAAATTATATCCTAAATGGATTTTAGTGCTTTGCATATTATTCTGGAATTGCAGTTCAAAACATCTGGCCAGAATGCTCTAATGTACGTTCAAATATGTGCTTTTAAGAAACACCAGTATTGAGGGGATTGGCAAATCATTAATGGTGGGAGAAGTGGAAGAGATGAGATATTCCTTTAAAGAACATTCCCTACATTTGCTACACTAACACAGGTAATTTTGTCTTGTCTGTGCTCACATATCCAAGTTTTCACTCAGACCTCTTCTCAGAGATTTTCTTAGTGTCTTAGGTTTACAATCACTTTCATTTGCTCTTAATTCTTGAGTTTAAGTACTGTCAGCCTGGAGTACAGCCGGCAACTTGAAATTACTTTTGTTTTAGTCATTACTCTGTAAAGTAATTTAACTGCTTCCTTCACTGACATTCTAAATTAAGGGTTGCTAATCACTTCCAACAAATTTTGTCCAGGTTTCACTGTAACATTCTGTTGGGCTGAAAACCATAGCACTATACAAGAAAATGTCTTTTCATAAAACATACTACCAATCTAATTTTCTCAACTTCAGGCATTAAAATACATTTTTGATAATCAGAAAGTCAATGTTGTGGAATTACAAAACATTGCATGAAATTGGGATTGATTGACTGTATTTGATGGAATTTTAAGATTATGTTAATATCTAAATATTTTTCTGTGTTTAGAATATATATTGCAGTTTGCCTGAAAAATACAGCTAAATCAGTAACACGCAGAGAAACAGTCTTTGAACACAAGTGTAATAGAATTCACTTAAACTGGGATTCGCATAAACAGACAATTCTCTTAAGTGAAAATTTTGCTGGGAACCAAGTTTTGTGTAATAAATTTCAATCGACTGAGCTCATAGTTTATTGATATGTTGCTTTCTTCATTTACAGACAGAGCAAACATTTCAGGGTTATAGATACAGTGTGATCTCTGGAATTAACTCTTTTTTTCTTTTGAATCCAAAGAGATTGGATTTAATATGGGCACTTGTATAGCTTTCTATAGATGACAAAGCTCCTTCAGAAGGACTTACATGAGAATGAGGTATTCATAGTGGCTTATTTGTTAGCACTTTGATAGTGAAAATCACTGTCATATAATGGCTCCTTTTTATTTAATGTAGAACCTGAACTGGTGATTTACAAACATATGTGCTTTTAGGGTTTATTTTAGTACCTATCTTACCATGTAAAGATTCCTAATTTATTGTTTCTTTGGTTCATTTTCATTTTCTTGTCCTCAGAGTAATTTCATTTGGAGAATAAATAGGAAGATGAATTTTTTTTTTTTTTTTGTATGATTAGATTTTTTTTGTATGACTAGTCACAGATGCACATACCAAGAAGTATTTACATCATTAATAACAGGAATGTGCAACATGACAGTACAACCATCTCTGTTCAAACATAGCAGACATAAGCTTTTCACCTGTCACACTGTGGCACTAAACAGTAGGGATGTACATGATCCCTAATTTGGAATCCAGGAACCAGTGTCTGGTCCTCTTTCTACCAGTGATCTTTACAGTGAGTTTACAGTGCTGGCTTAGGGCAAAAATCACAACCATAGAATAATTTAGGTAGGAAGGGATCTCTGAAGAATGTATGCCTCACTGTCCACTCAGAGTAGTGGTGGCTTTGGGAAGGATTTGATTCATAACTTTCTTATGTACTGAGGTGAAGCTGGCTGGACAGTATTTCCCTCCATACTTCTTGCCCTTCTTGAAGCAGTGAGTAATTTGTGCTCGTTTGCAGCCATGCAGAGCCTCCCTCTGCTGCTGTGATGTCAAAGCTGATAAAGGTGGCGTTGCAGTGACAGTGAACAACTTCCTCAGCACACTGGGATGCATTCCATCAGATCCTATGCTCTCCATAGCTCTGTTTTCTTCTACTGAGGGTGCTGCTTCACTGCCACAGACCTCTACTAGGTCTGGGAAACTGGAAGGCCAGAGGGCAGGCCTTTCCAGTGAAAACTAAGGCAAAAAGGCCTTTGAGTATTTTGGTCTTTCATCATTAGATGAAAGACATATCTATGCCACAGAATCATTAGATCCCTTGTCCTACTGAACACTGCACCACATACTCTTTAGTCTGGCTGTCACTGTTTGAGTAATTTTGATGTACAAAATCCCTCTTCACCCATTTCACCTCCCTCACTTTTCTCAGTGCTATGATTCTCTTAACTCCATTCCTGCCTGCAGCACATTTTCAAATCTTTCATGAGTAGTGTGTCTCTGCCCCATCTTGTGGGTACTTCATTTTGTCTTTTAAACTCAGATAGGAGGTCACAGTTTATCCCTGCTGGCCTTCTGCTATGCTTGCTCTGCTTTCTTTATGTCCGAGTGGATGGCCTTCTACATGGAGGAAGGTTCCCTTAGAAATCAAGTAGCATTGTTGGGCCTCTTTACTTTCCAAGGGTGTTGGCAATGGAATCCTACTATGCAGATCCCTAGACAACTGAAAATCAGTTCTCGTGAAATACGGGGGTTTAATTCCATTATTTATAATTCTACTGCTTTTCTTGCTTATTTTCTTCAAGAGTTTATACTTCACAGTTTCATAGTCATTGCAGCCCTGGCTGCCCTTGGTCTTCAAGTTCTTGGCCAGTTCTTCTGTCCTGTGATGAACAGGTCCAGCAGAGCATCTCCCTGGTCAGTTTGTCAATCACCTGCAGCAAGAAAAGGTCATCAGCACACTGCAGAAGCCTTCTGCATTGTTCACACCCAAGCTTATTTCCTTCTCAACGGGTATCATGTTGGTCGAAGTTCCCCATAAGCACCAGTCATGATCATGAGGTTTCTTTCTGCTGTCTAAAGCCTTTGTCTGATCCTTCTTATCGTGTGGTTTATAGCAGGCACCTACAGCAGTGTTGCCCCTTTTAAGTCTGATCCAAGGCAATTTTCAGTTTATTTCAGCCACTCCTCAACACAGCACAACTGTTCCTCTTCATCTTTTCAGGAATTTAATTATTTTGCACTATGCAGATATATAATTACATTAATACAGTAAGAAGTTTGGGAGAAAAAAAAAAAGATGAAAAAAGGCAAAACTAATTTCAGCTCATTCATTTACGTGCATCATCCTCAAATTTATTAAACTTAATTCCACATTTGTTTTAATCTAGGAAAAAGTACAAATAATTTAGTATTGATTATACGAACACACTAGATTATTGCTTTCATAAGTAACCTTCAGTTTTCCAGGCTTTTCTAGATCAAAGTGTAAGAGCATAAAATTATAATTTAACGGTATCAAATCTGGTAGACATTTTATCTCAGTATAGTAAGGCGGTGATGTCATTCTTGTACACTAAGGAAACCAGTGAGGGGTTTTGGTAACATTTATGATTTATTAAGCATCCTGCCGTCACCTGTACAGTTTTAAGCAGAGCCAAAAGCAGACTATAAAGCAACAGAAAATACAAAGGTGTGGACAAGCATAATCCAGTGGTTTTTAACGTGAAATTCATTAAGCAGAAACATTAATTTCAGTGTAAATTACATGCTGTATTAAACTCTTCTCAATTCTTCTATTTCTCTTTGTTTGGTTTAATAGCATTCACTATTGATGTGCTCGTCCACACACTGAAGTTTATGAATCCGTTTGAGCTCTCTATGCCAATGGGCACCTACAAGTTTAAGTGGAATGAATACTCATTAAGAGCTGGGTAAAATTTGTCTCATAATCTTGATTTTTAAAAATCCACATAAAAGCTGTACTTTCCTTATAGCAGGATCTGGAAATTTTATTTCTTTTATCACTTTATTAATGTTTGAGTTTTTCTCCATCTAGTTTCTTCACTTGTGTATTCATGGTGCTTTAATAAGCAATGCTTTTCATTGATTAAATAATTAAAATATTCCATTAAATTTGGGTAAAAAAAGATAATCTAGGATCACAAGAGAACTACATAAGTTTCAGTTTTGGATAGAGAGGAAAAATAATAAATTTTACACTATTATTATTTAATCCCATTAATCTGTCAGGAAAAATATGAACCCACTGAGATGTAAAAGAAGCCATTTTACTCATAGAAACAGTGGAAAAAGTATGGAAATTATTCCTATTTCCTTTTGCAGCACATTGCTCTTTTTTGTTTACCAAGTCTATTAGTCAGCTGAAGAAATTAGTCAGTTAACCAAAACAAACTGAACTGGTAAACCAGTCTGTCTTAAACCAAATATCCAGAAAAAAAAAGTGTAATACCTTTCCAACTAAAACGTAAACTGGACACCCTCATTTGGTCAGAGTGCCACTGCCCAAATTCCTGTCTCTGCACAGTGCAAAAAGTGAAAAGGCTGCAATCATGAAGCTCTGAGTCTGCTTTTCCAAATCAAATGCAGAGCAGACTGCAGTATAAATCTTGTTTAGGGAGGCAAAAGGCCATATTAGGCAGTTTAGGAACCTAATTACACATTAAGTCTAATACAGATCACAGAACAATAAAACAAACACACCAAAAAAACCCAAAAACCAAAAAAACCCAAAACAAAACCCCCAAAAAACCCCAAACCAAACAAACAACCCCCCCAAAAAAACCCAAAACAAACAAACAAACCCAAAAAACTCAAAACAAACAAACAAAACAAATTTAAAAACCCCCAAAACAGAAACAAACCCTACAACAAAAAACCACTTCCCCTTGCCTCAACAGTGGAGTTTAATAGTACCTTTCTTCTTGATTTCTTATTCTTGATTATTAAATTATTGTTTTCTACTGATAATAGAGGCTCTTCTTTGGTACTGGTAGAGGAAATTTGTTGTTTTGGATTGACATAGTTAATTCAGCATTCTTTCTAACTGTGATTTTTTTTTCAAAGGAGTATAAAGAGCATATATATGATGTTTATTGTATTACATTTTGTAATTTCTCGGTGAGACCTGAAACATAGATAAAAGCAAGCCAGAGGTGCAACCTAGCAAAACTAATGTGCTCTGAGGAAAAGCCAGGGAGTAGTTTGTAAGTATTTTAGGAATCTCTGAAGTGCTATGTGTGTAAGAACAACTGATGAAAATCAAAATGAATATATTTTATTACACTGTTGTGGTTAATATAAGATTAATATTTCAATGTTGAGGTAAAATCATAAGGACCATAAGTTAAAATATTTCTTTTCAGGGGAAATGGAAATAAAGAACAAAAGACAATTATCCTAAAGAAAACACAGGCCCAACCAACTTCAGCAGACGCTTATCTATATGTTTATTTCAAACACAGTAGAATATGTAAATAAAATCTGCTTTAATTCTATTCTGTTACTCATACAAAAAGAAAGAAAATTTCTAAAACTTTGGATTAACAGTGTGAATAGAAAAACATTTCAAGCATAACCATTTCCAAAGAACAATCCCATAGAACACAGAAGTTTATTTTTTCCAGGGAAAGATGTTTTGATTTCTAAACTATTGCAATTTCAAATTCAAAATTTTGTGTGTTTAAGATGATAATAATAAAAAAAAAAAAATGTATCTTCTGCCACTTTTGAAAGTAATGCCAGGACATCAGATATTGCCAAAATGACAAGTTGCTCTTAGCTGCCAGGACAATAAATCACTCAAATATCTGGAGCTTGATCAAAAAATGAAGTGGCATTAGCTACATGTTTTCAGTAGGAAACTTTGAGGATAACAGTATGTCTCTAATTCTTGCCACTTACTCAATCTTCAGGGAATGATCCTTGATGCTTGGTTCAAGTCTGTGTAGCCTGCTTGAAAAACATAAAAAAAGTAAAACTTTTGGATGAAAGAATAGATAGCTTTAGGTGCTATTCCAGTTTAGGCTTGAGATGTCAACTGATTTCTTAAACCATGTCAAAAATGTATAAGCAAACTAAGTGAAATTTAATGCAAATGAGTAGGGAGGTAATAACTAAAAAACAATTTAAATTTTGAATATGTATACATAATATATGCATATCATTTCATATAAATTGTGCTATAGAAACAGAAGAAGTTTTTGTTTTGAATATGATGGTATATATGGCAGAAGAGTTTCCTTTTAAGCTCTAAATGTAGCATTTTTTTCTTGGATACTGATTAGCTTTGTGGTCCAGGACAATGCCTAAAAAGCACCTTAGTGCTAGGAGTGTCTCGTGAGGATGACTACAACCATGGCACAGTCTTTTGTGTTGTCTGCAACTGTAGACACAAATGTCTTAATCAGAGGACTCTTGCACACTTGTGAAAACCAAACTAAGAAGGGTGCAGAATTAAACAGTGTTTTCCAAAAATATATTAAGCAACTCATGTGGCTTGAAAATATAACGCAGAGGTTGCAGCTATGGCTAGTATCCCAGAATTACTTGATAATGCATAGGCTCAAAAGTAACTATTCTTACTTCTGGAAAGGCCATTAACAAGAGTTAAGTGATTGATATGCTTTTCAAAAATCCCAGAATATTTAAATTTTTTATATAAATGACTTAGTAAAGGGAAAACTATTGCTTCTTTCACAGAGAATGTTTGAAAGACTTGATGGAGAAGATAATACTGTTTTGTGTCTGTAATTTCAATGGCCAACAGGGAAAGAGTCTTCCACTAATTGGAGTTATGGTTTCTGGTGACTGGCTGGGAGCAGGGATGTTTTTTGGGGGGTTTTTGGTTGGTTTTTATTGTTGTTTGTTTTTTGATTTTTGAGGTTTTAGGTCTTGTTGGTTTTATTTGTTTAATGCTAAACTTTTAGAAAACCCTTTATTCACAACAAAATTCATTCCCACAGCTATTCCTATTAACTTTCAAAGTTCAGCAGCAAACACAATTTTCTCTCCTTTTCTCTGTTACCATATGTACATAAGCCATATCTATAAAGTACCATCATTTTAACGTTCTTCCTTAAATTTATCAGCATCATTTTTCCTTTATATTCAAAGCTATAGTAAGACTGCTCTCAAAAGGAGTTTAGCACATGGCAACAGAGAATTTCAGAGTAGTTTTAAAAGAAGCTACAGGGGAGTATGAACGAGTTCAAATTTAAGACACAAGGCACACTGAATCAAATAAAATGAAAAAATAATAAGATGGGAATGTATTTTCAACGTTTTGTAGATTTTTTTCTTTTTTTTTACAAAAATCACAGAAGAAGGAAATACTTTTATTCCTGGAATCCATGTAATTGAAATAGATGTGTAAAAAGAAGTTGTTGACCACTAGCAAGTTTTACTCAAACAAGGGTGTGGAAGATGGCTGAAGTGCTGTGGCTATTCAGTCTCCTTAATTATTTCACATAATTTCCTGACTGAAAATTCTGTGGTTCACAGCAGGTAAGTCTGTTTCTGCTTGGCACAACTGAAATATGTGGCCAGTCTAACTACCCTCATTACCCCAAAACATGAATAAAGAACCTATCTCCAAACCAGCTGGAAAATTCAGTATCACAAAAATTTAGAATAAAATAACCAAGTTGCAACAATAGCCTTGTAATGTTGGAAAGACAAAATTAAAGCATTAGTTGTGAAGATTACTGTGGAGAATGTATATTAAATGAGTGTGCCAATACATCATTTTATTAAGCCAACAAAATTAGTGCAAGAGACTTGCAATACATCATGAACAAGGGCAATAATAACCAGTGTAAGTGTAAAGCCTGCAGATGATCCATTTTTCAGGGGCTGCCTTATCAGCAGTCAGGTGCTGGAGCTGAGAGTTCCAGACGGCTGTTGCAAAAGCTGAAATTAGTTCTCTAATCCCCATCATCACATTCCTCTGCTCTCCCTTTTACTGGTGTTTTCATTAAAGATGCAGGTATATAACCTGGCAATATATTCCATATTATGTGAGGGAAGCAAGTGCTCAGCGTTTTATAGCTCAGTGGTGAGGTTTGAGGTCAGGAGGTTTAGAGGCAAGGAAACAATCCGTTGCAGGTTGCTTTTCACTTACCATTTTAGAAAAAGATTAAACAAGGATACACTTCATTAATGCTAGTCCAAAGAGATTGTTCCTGATTTAAGTCAGAGATAGCCTTCCTACTTCCATATTCCAGATAGTGACAATGTGCTAACTTTTTAATTTCGTTTTTATCGAGGGCTTTCCAATAGCCAACCCTTTTCCTGCTCCTTTGTGTCATAGCTGCATCCATGACTGGGCTCCTGTTTCCAGGCAATGATCAGCATAGCCCCTTGGCAATACATTAAATGGCTGAAAGGGGTTTGGAAGAAAAATTCAGATACTGGCATTGGAAATAGTAAATGCAGGATAAGGTGCCTTTTGGATCACCTGATTGTGGCTACAGGCTCATCTTTAGGGTATCTATTTGGGCTTGAATTCACTTTTTTCAGGTTTGTATGTGATTTTAATGCATGTGACTATGCACATTGCATTTTAATGTGCCTATATTACAGTTATAAATATTGTGTAAATTTATATCCAGCTAACTTCTCTGTGGTGACCATCTCCAAGTCCCATTTTAGCTGTATGTTGTGTTTATGCCACCCATTCCCCACAGCTCTCTCTGGCTACCTTCTTAGTTCAAGGGAGAACTGTTTATTACTGATCTACCCCAGCACAGCGTATCTAATGCTTTCTGCAAAACACACCAGTTCACACAGCTCTGTCACACAGAGGAATAAATTCATCATCTAGGATGTGCCCACTCTTGCCTCTCACTGATCTGTACAGTAAGGGAAATAGGACCACAGGTGCCTTCCGACCTGGCTTAAGGCAATCAGGTCAGCAAGAAGAAGCCTCTTACTGTGAGGTTTTGTTGCACAACTAAGGCAAATACACATTTTCATACCTGAGTTGGTCTGAACAATTGTAATACTGCTTATACACCACCTTTGAGAACAAAACAATTACTAAAATAAATGCATGATCATCACATGCATTTTCTATACCTAATTATGCAAAGAAACACTCTGAAAATAAAATAACTTTTATTCATTTTTCTGGTGCTATACCTCACTTCATAGTTATAACTATAGCCAATAACAAGAAAAAAAATCATTGCAGAAGACAATAGATTTAGAAACATTTTAAATTGCATAGCTTTAGAAATAAAATGCTGATGCTCTCTCCCTCTCAGCAGAAGTAAAACCTCACTGTGCATTAATGGGTGATGTCATCAGAGTGTTACAAGGAATGTATAATCAAAAATTAGGCTTCATGACTCCCTGAAACTCTCTTTAATGTCCTGTCAGAGTTAAAAGCTGACTGGAGAAATCTTTTAAGATGAGTTAAGCATATTTTCAGAGAACAGCTGTGGATCTCTAACCTCTGCTGCCACAATGCCAAGGGTAGGTGAGGTTTTCTATAAGGAAGCACTAGTGCCATGCATGGTGTGGCATAGCATAATTGCTTTTACTAGGGACTGAGGTTCTAGTAATGTTTAATGGCCAGATATGGTGTTTTACCTCTCAGGATTCTTGTTTTCCATCTATTCTCAGGACTCAATTTGTTGATGATTCACAACTGAGGTCACCAGAAGTGACTGCTGATATAAGATGTTTTGGGTTGTTTTTTTTTTTCAGTAGGGGTTTAGATCCTTGGATAACCTAGCGTAATTCTACAACTAGAAAGTATAAAATTATTCTAGTCTATTGTAAAAATAAATGCTTATGAAGACTTCTATTAGTTGTTACCATCAGTGAGTATTGTAGGGGGTTGACATGAGAGTCATTCAGGTGAAAATGATTTATGCTGTTCCTAGTTCCTCATTTATTAAAACAATCATAATGCATTACAGTATATTGCTTCTGCTTAAATTTATTTTCTTGTAGGTAAAGACAAAGCCAACAGAAAACCTTTCTCCTTTTATACTTCCTTTTTAAAAAGTTTTGGTGGGAGATGAAGGTGTATAAGAAGGGATTTACAATGAACAGTTTTGAAAGAAACAGAAATTCTCTACTTAGAAGGGTCTAAAAAAGGGCAAAGAATCTTTGAGAACAGTAGAAATGTATCCCATCCCTCACGATGCTCCTTGAGTCATCATCAGTTTCACCATATATGTTTATTGTCACATACCAGGACCCCATAAGGCCTGTAGCAGGACTTGAATATACACCTCTCTCTCTGTACCTATCTGTTTTAAACTGGAAGTAAAGACCACCAAAGGAAATCACTAGTAAGATTAACTAATCTGATACATGGGAGTAAGGCATTTTTGGGGGTTTTTTCCAAGTTCTTTTGTGATCTTGGATAGCATTTGTAAAGGTTTCTCTCTAGTTGAATATATAGAGAAAACACCAGGTGGATTTTCTGGATGCCCCTTGGAGAATTTTGAAAGCCTGCTACGTGTGACTTCTCATATTTGGGTACCTAAAGAACTACCCTGGTGCATAAACAATGTCTCTGTGTTCAGTCTCCTAATCTGTAGGTTTAGCAACCACCTTCCCCACCAGCTGCAGAAGACTACAAAACAAGTGCTCTAATCTGTGAATTCTGAGCCAGGGAAGAAATCTAAGGGTGTAAGTTGACTTTAGATCCAACATATAAATAAATTAGATAGTTATTGATACAGGATAGAGGGATGTTTGGTAATACACAGTTCAGAAATATTTAATCTTCTCATTAATTTTAAAGGAAAAGTCTGAAGGAATTTCTTTTCTGAAAAGGTAAAGTGATACATGATAAGTTCTGTCTTTTGACAGCAGCTGCTACCACTGCTGTTGACTGCTTTCATTGACCCTTCTGTGTCAGTACTCTAGAACTGGCCCCAGTGCCACAGAAAAAAGACTTACTGTCCTGACAAAATTATGCAGTAATAAATGAGACTACTCATTGTACAGACCATATTTATTAACTGGGTTATTTTAACTGTGGTAAAGCTGTGAATGTATTTGAAGGATAAAACAATCTGCATTAATTTCCCAAGGAATAAAAACTTAGTGATGAAGAGCAGAAAGGAAAGGGAAAGATTCAGTAATCTGCACAGACATACTATGGGAAGAGGCAAAAGTATGACAAACTGGAAAGCTAAGATAACACCTGGTTATTGAGAGAGATCCTACAAGAGGATAAGCAGTTAAGGACACAGATATTATCTGGATTGGATTATTAGTTTTAAACCCAGTTTGCTGGACTGTGTGACAAGGATAAGATTAATGTTAATAAATCAACATTTGTGATACATTGGTGCTTGATCAGGAGGCATTTTCCAAAAGGAATCTAAAATTTGTTGATTCTGGGGTTTTGGTACCATATTTTCATTAATTCCTCTGCTTCAGGGCCTTTGCTCCTCACCTACTGACACCAGAACATTTACTTTCTGTGACTTAACTCTTTTTCCTGAGCTTTTTTGTTTGGCTGGTTGGTTTGGTTTGATATTGTTTTCCTCTTATTTTTCTCTGCTTGAAGCCCTGGAGATTATTGACAGGTGAATATGGGATGTGTGGTGCTTCTAGTGTTGTTGCAAAGCCTATCAAGTGCTCAGCTATCTTCTGTGCCCAGGAAAGGCGAGCTAACAGTGGATGGGATGAACAGAAACTGGGAATACTGAAAATATGTGCCTTTTCCTGCACCATCGTTTCTTTCCGTCATGAAGAAATACTAGCTAAAGACATTTCTTTAGGACTTTAACCCTCAAATGGACATGTCTGAACTTTTCTTCTTTCACTCTATGGCCTGCTACTTTTTCTGTCACTTCTGATGTTTGATAAGCCTTCAACTTGATCACAGGAAGTGCTCTGTGGACTGTTCCAGGTTAAAGGCCGTTGCACTGATAGTCAAAATTGCAGGCACTTAAAACTTTTTCTGAAGATCCTCCTGATTCTTTTTTTCTGCTCAGATACATGTTGACCAAGGGGTTTTTTGGGTCATAGATGCTGTGACTGTGCTAATGGGGGATGCTAGACCTTTTCTATCCCTGTGGGAAGATGAAGAGCATCTGAACTATTCCTTGAGAGACTTTTAAGAAGTTCTTGATTCAAACAGTACACGGTGCAATACTCTGGGATTGAATTTATCACCACCAAGCAATTTCAATTCTTAGTGATGAACTGAAGTTGAATCATTATCACCAATCATTTCTGTGGGATGTCTGAGATATGGCAATTTGATTTTATTGAGTGGTTCACATAGGAATTAAATTTCAGCATAAAGTTGCTGGCTTAAGCCAGAAATATTTTATTTATTTGCTAGGTCACTACTCCTATATCTGCTACTATTATGCAAGAAGATTTCTCCAATGAAAATTCCTCAGACTGAAAACTACATTTTCTGCCTAATGGGTTCTAAATTATACATAAACTGTGCAATTTTCAGATGTGATGCTAATTCTTCTGTCACAATGTCTTGTAATATGGAGGCTGTTTCCATTAAAGTGACAATTCTGTACAGATGGACTACAATACCTTCACTTTCAAAAACATCGACTTGTAGTGCTATCACATACCAGCTAAGATTTTTTAAATATTTCTGCTTGTCTTTACCTTGACTTACAGTGAAAGCCACTTTTAGAAAAGAGTGGACTCTTCCATTAAAAGCAACATTTGATTCTGGGTTTTATATAGAAAAATGAAACACCAAATATATGAAGATATTACCATTCCATTTCATGAATTTATGCATTGTCTGCTTTTTGTTGTTATTTTATAACCCAGTAATTTGTTTACATAACTGTGCCAGCATGTGGCACCATGGGCAGGTATCGCCCTCTTCCACATTGGCACAAATGCAGAACTGCTGCTGGCAGCTATTGGCATTATTCCCCTTTAAAGGATAAGGGAGATGGGCATTTAAGCTCAGATTTCAATTAAGTCTCGAAAACAACAACAGCAAAAAAACCCTATCCTATTTAAGTTTAGAGAGATTATCTCTGAAAATTATACTTTGAGTTTGGATGGTTTTTCAGAGGTAATTATGACAGGCTCAGTAATCTGCTCCTTTGGCAGATCAGTGAACAAGTTCCACTGTGACAGATGAAAAATAGGGGACTGGTTCTCTATCAGTACAGGTATACATGGAAAAAGATACCTGGCCATGGAGTAATTTAAATTACTTCTGTAAGCACCAGTCTCAGAAGAAATAGCTTTGTCCAGCGGGAAATAAAAATAAAAATAAAAAAAAAAAAAAATTTTGATTTGGCCTCAGAATTGTATGTCTGTAACCCTGTCATGGCAAGCAGCACCCACATACTGTGTTATGGTGACATCCATAAATCCATAAGCAACACCAGATAGTTTTGCTCTTTCTTTCCCTAGTGTACACTCTGTAAGTAAATTGGGACTTGGCAAGTAAACAGTTTTCTCAGGGACTTCTTAGATGCTCTTTTATCTGTGCTATACTGTTCTTAAATACAAAACTAAGCTGAATTGTCATGAAGCTGACACCACTCCTGGTATTCAATTCAAGTAATTCAGTATCGTTACAGTAAAAATTATGATCTAGAGGGTGCCTTGCTCTCTTTGTGTAGGATAGAACTGGTTATGGATGTCTGCTGTGAGAATCAGCTGTGCAAAGACTTAGGAAGGCAGCAATCTATTCTCTTTATGCACATCACCCAAAAAAGACCCTTAAAAGGCTAAGAAGAGAAAATGTAGTTAAAAGTCACTGTTTCCCCGCAGCCATACACTGTGTTTTGGAAACTGATGGCAATTTCAGCACACTTTTTTCTCTGTGCTGATTCAGAACACTGTGTACTCTGTTTTACCTATCTCTGTGTAAGATAAATTCACAGGAACCTGGTGAATTTTTTAAAACAACTTGGTACTGAAACCCCTGTGGATATGTGTTCTTCGGTGGATGTCAGTCTTTAAATCATATTTTGTCAAGCAAATAAGTATGATTTTAAAATGGCATTCTATTATGCTATTATTTTAATGAAATCTGAACTATAGGCAGCAGTTCAAAGCTGGAGGGAAGCGATGAAAAAGGAGTACACAGTGTAAACTTCTACAGCATGTTATTAATGTGGCATTTTTTTCTGATAGTATGGTTCATTTCATGTTACAGCCTTACCAGGTTTTTTATTCTTGGTTTTTATTTTTATCTTCCTTTGATGCTGATTTGATGCTGACACTTTACTTTTATGTGCTTACCCATCTATTCTTGTTTGCATTTACTGCAATTCTTCACTACTTTTATTCTTAGGCATTTGCATCTGTTATTAATAGCAGATGGGATAGAGGGGAACATAATCGCATGATTCAGCAGCAGTCATGTCTGTTTAATCAGTAGCATCTGACACAGCATGCATTTACTGCATGATTGCACTGTCATGTTTGACACAAATGATGGATCACTGCTTCAAATTTCAGTACTTGTTTACCGTATACTCTACTAAATTGTACTTTTCTTATATCTACTCATCAAAAATTTCTGATCATAATTAAAATTCAGCCAGTGCCATCTTGATTCTAAAACAGTCTAAATATTGATTACGTTATAGTCCATTCCTCCTTGGATGGCTGACTTATCAGTTTTAGTTTGTAATGACAATCTCATGAATCTATTATTGTAAACTCTCACTTAAAAGAATTTGAAATCTAAGGAAGACATTGTTGCTGACTGATATATTTCTATAATATTTTTCCTTAGAGTAAATATGCTCATTTCATGATCAATGATTACTAAAAATAGCTTTACTTGAATAAATATGTATTTTCTGTTCCCCTGATTTAGCAGATGCGCCAGATTGTATTTATCTGAGGTGTTTGTTTGAATTTCAGAAATGTTTCTCTCTTCTTTTATATTTTTCCTCATCATTGAAATATAAAGTATTGCATTTCAAAGCAATTTGATTTCTTCCTTTTCAGGTATACTTAAATATAGCAAAAAGAAATCTCATGAACTTTAAAGGCTATGTCTATACCACGAAATAAATCAGGCAGCAGTATACCTTAGGGCCCCTAAGACATGTGGTGTGACGTGGCTGCCATGGTGTACAGCTAAACTGTAATCCCCCCAGCAGGGAGGATTTGCAGACGAGCACCTGCTGGAGAGATTCTGTCACCATCCACTCAGCTGTGTCCAAGAAGAGTGCGTCTATACAAAGTTAAAAGGTACTGCTGGAGCAGTGGAGCTTGGTCACTTAAGATGTTAAGTGACTACATTGATCCCCGGCAAAGTTTTGTCATAGCACTCTCCCAGACAATGCCAAAGCAGTCTGGAAAATCCCCCACACTGGGACACACTGACTCCTGTCTTGGAGCCAAGGGAAATCTGCAGCCTTGTTACATATGGCCTGCAGAGAGCAGACTCCAGGGCCAGGTTGCTTCAGTTCCTGGGCCAATACCAGTGCCCAACCCTAGCAAAGAGCATGTTAACAGCTTAGCAATATGGGTTTCTGTATGTTAGAGCCTGAGCCTGTGCACAAAAAGTGCAGAAGCAATTAACATAGATTCCTGCTGTGTATGATTGTAAAGGAAATGCAGTAGAAAATTAATGTGCTATTTAAGATGCTGCAAAGATGATTAGTTTAGTTCTTTCAGATGTAAACCCAAGAAACTCAGATACAATTTCTTAAGACCTGCATATACATGAAGTTTTAATTACTTCAAGACTGTTCATTTGAAGTTTTATCTTAAGATTATTATTACAGTGGGGAAATGTATGATGGAACATTTGGTTAGAGCATGGTGCTAATAACACCGCTGTTGTGGGTTCAATCTCCATATGGGCCATTTACTTTAGAGTTGGACTTGATGATCCTTTTGGGTCCCTCCCAACTGCAAATATTCAGTGAATTTGTGAATCATGTCAGATATGCTGGACAGTCTGGAGACAGGAGCACCACAATTGTCCTTAAGAACGGTGACTGAAAAAAGATATTTAGCTTCCTAATTCAGAAGTTCTGTTTATTACAAGAAAATTAGAATACAATAGACAGATATGTGGGGTGAAGCAAATGGAAATGAAAGAGGTGAAATCAACTTCTCTCTTCCACTGTTTCCCTCTTTTCTCAGGATTTTCTTAGTTCCCACTTGTCCTACAGATAATTTCTGCTTTTTACCTGCCAATATTTTTCTACTCCCTAGAACCTGCTTCCAGTTGAACCTGGTATTTTCCTGAGAACACTTCAGAAATTTCCTCATGCAGCAGCCTGCTGAATAGCCACAGACTTCTGAAACCATGAGCAAACAAATGAAACGTGTTGTCTGTCACAAGTCATTTACCAGGGATGATGATTTCATTTTGCAGAGGAGCACACACATTGTTAAACAAAACAAAACAAAGCAAACCAACCAACCAACAACAAAAACTACCAAAAAAAAAGTGGGTGACAGTTTTAAAGGAAGAGAAACAACAATGTCTCAGAGTTTTGCCATACATTAAAATATAGATAAAAGATTTTCATGAGCAGAAATAGCTGCTCCAAAACTGTGAATTCCTGCCTTCCCTCCCCTCCAGGCCCCATTCCTCCTCAGACACAGGTGAGCCAGCAGGTAAAAAAGCATTTTAAATCTGCATAAGCAAGGACATGATAAATAGGAAGGAAGGAAGGAAGTCTAATTTGAAGTTATGTTTCGTACATGAGGACTTGGATCAGGACAAGCCTGAGCACTTTCCCTCCT
Source organism: Dasyornis broadbenti (assembly GCA_013397935.1). Lineage (NCBI taxonomy): Eukaryota > Metazoa > Chordata > Aves > Passeriformes > Dasyornithidae > Dasyornis > Dasyornis broadbenti. The sequence continues at coordinate 1,273,000 of VZRN01003866.1, forward strand.
TTTGTTTATTCAAGGTGAACTGGTGGTCTTGTAAAGAACCAGGGAAGAAGTAGTGATAGTGTTGGACTGATTCTGTTGAGGCTTTTAGCCTTTAATAGCAAAAACAAGATTAAAAGTGACAGTGGAGTTATTGTGCCATAATTGACCATGATATATGCAATAGGTACTGGCAGAGGCCTTTTGAAAACAGTTTATTGTTTCAATAATACTTCCTTCTCTTACTGCAGTTTGTGCATTTTTTAAGTGTATGATTTAATGAAGTCTCCATTAGAGCTGAAGAGCTTTGTGCAGTTGATGGAAGCAATAGTCAAATATTTCAATAACTAGCGTCAGGCAAGCAAAATGTGTGATTCCTGGAAATTCTTTTCTGGAAAGGGACATTTTGTACTGTACTTCTTTCCTACTCTTGGCTCAAGTGTTTTATGTCATTTTTCCCTGAGTGAATACATTATTAATTTAACTATAGCAGGTGCACTAATGTCATTGTATCTTATGGCAGGACATGACATACCTCAATGGTGAGGAAAGGTTAAAAATGAACTCCCTTGAACTTTGTGCAAAATAAAGGAATTCTGCAGCTATACAAATTTTAGAGCTGCTTCAAGCCATTGAAATTACTAACTACATAGCAAGTAATTATTAACAAAGTTTGCTGTGTATTTTTCCCTATCTTTGGCTATGATTAAGCATACTAATAAGATAAACATCAAAAAGGAAAATTACTTATGTGCTAGTTAAATTATTTTTATATTTAAATTATATGCAGCAGGATAAAGTACGTATAGTAGGATGACTGTCCAGAGACTGTTTGTAGAAGAGATAGCTACTGGCTGAAGATGGACTTAGGGCTTATCTCTGTACCAGTGAATTAAACGGTGCAGAGACCTCTGTACTAAGTCTTGATTGTACAGTTAGAGTGATACAATGGTCCCATGCGTGATTTCTGTCTCCAGTCAAATAATTCCTGGCACAGTTCAAAAGAGCACTTCAGAGGCAATTTGGAGGTTATCATCCTCTTTTGTATAGTGCTACTTAGCTTAAGGGCTGTAAAAAAATAAGCTCTGGCATGCTTACTTTACTTGTATATATAGCTATTGCAGTATTGGAAAGCACTTAGCTAATTATTAATATTCTCCCTTGCTTTCTGATTAGTATTATAATAAAACTATCATAAAATGAAGAATTAAAATAATACCTAAACTATATGAAGGAGCTAATAAATCTGAGAGAAGTCTTGGGTGAGCAGCCATTAGAAGTGTAACATACAATGTCTAAGAAATGGATGTTGCTCTCTATAACAATTTATAGGTTAAAGTGTTTTCAGTGCTTCACAGAAGAAACTCATGCTCTAGGTCTTGCATTCTAGGTCTTACATTCAGAAATAGATACCAAAAATTTATGTCCAGTATGTGAGAGCATGTGGAAGATGAGTATCTACTTCACTGAGCTTATATGATCAAGGATTGTTTTGATGCTGAAGGCGGAAGTCGTAAATAGGAGCACAGAGCCCACACACGGGGAGACAAGGGAAGCAGTGCCAAAGACCAAAAGTCTTGAGCTACTAATTGAAGTGCCATCAAAAAATATGCAGACAGAGCTTTGGAGAGGGCCACCTGGATTTTGTGACTGATAAGAAGTAGAAAAATAGGAATATGAGGATTTGGAATATTGACAGAAGGCTTGAGTGACTATGTAATGTTTACAAGGAGTGTTTAGGAGAAGGGAATTGGAGAGATGCAAAGCTGGGGCAGGTGCAGGGGGGTATGAAGAAGCTGAACTTATGTAAACTGGGGCTGGACTGTGCACTTGTGTGACTGAGCCCTCTGCCAGATCACCACAGGCTGTCCTGCCTTATTTAAAGACTCTCATAACTCGCTCTCTGCATGATCTCATTCTACATCCTCTGTGTGTGATTACCAGTTACTGGGTGGACTGGCATGAGTGCAGTGGATGCCAGCTATCGGAGTTGGACTGGGTGTAGGTGCCCCGTACTACGGTGTGAGCAACTGAGGGGCTGGGGGTCTTCCCGTTTCTAGAGGGAGCAGTGTGTGTCCTGAAAACCATCTACCACTAGATGACTAGATGACTACCATCTAGGGACTAGAACAAGCAAGAGGCTCAGCACTGAGGGCTTGAGTGGGACCATGGATCACAGCCTGGGTGCCTGGTGCTGGCTGCAGGGATAGTGAGTGTCTGTATCACTCCCAAAACAGACGTTCATGGATACTTGCCAGAAAACTCCAAGCTGAACTTACCAGCAACTAGGAGGAGGCCCCAGATTTGGGAAGGGGATGGAAGGTCTGTGCAGGTATTTGAGGGTAGCTGCAGGTGGAGAATGCCTGTGAGAAAGGTGTGATTCTCTTGGCAGTGACCACTGGGATGGCCAGCTGGTGAGTTGGAGACCCGTGGGGTGGGAGAATGTCACGTGTACACCCACATGAGTGACTTCCTGTCTCTGCCAGCCCAAGAGCAGGAGGGGATGGGGCTGTCTGTGTTTCTGTGAGTCCTGGTAGTATTAGGTTGGGCTGTGGGTGCCTTCCTTCTCTGCGGCAGGCCCTGGTTGTGTTTTTTTGCTTATGCCTGAGGAATATGCACTTGACTTTGCTGCTGGTTGAACCTGCAAATGGGAAAGTAGCAGCTGCATCCATTGGTCCAGTCAAGAGGAACCCCCCAGGTCATGGAGCTGTTGGAAGCAGCAGCAACTTTCAGCATCACTTAGCACCATGTGTTTCATGTACTATAAAAGAGGAAAGGGGGGAAAAAAATCAGTCATTCTGGTTAAAACAGCTCTCTGAAAATAGGACGGTTAGAAAGTATCTGTTTCTGTTTACTACTTTGATGAAAGCCATAGAGTCCAATCTGTAATCAGGACGTAGATTTCAAGGAGAAACAAGGAGAAGACCTTGCTTGTTTGTAAAAATCATGAAATTAAGCTACACTGAGTTCTACAAGGTCTATCTAATTCTCTGAAGAGCATTCAGAGATAGTGTAAGCTTTTACAAGATTAGTTTTGTTTGTTTCTTTGTTTTACAGATTCAAACACGTAATTGCTTTGGTGTTATTCTGCAATAAAATGAGTTAAATGCTGAAAATGTAAACATTAAGATAATCTGTATGCTGGCCAAGATTGTGTTGCAGCCTCCTGAAGAGCTGACACTTTGAGCAGTTGAACTTCTCTATGTCAGTCATCTGTTCAGCAAAGAGTGACACTGCATGACTGACAGTTCTCATATCAGCACGGGGTTGACCGTGGAGCACTTTAAACATGTTGTGACAGAAACAATCTGAGCCAACTTCAGCTGGGTTAGCACATTAAATTACCAATGTCAAGCCTCAACAGTGCCTACTGAAGAAAGTATAATGCTCTTGTGTGACCCTCACATTGAGGGAGAAAATAAAGAAATATGTCTTTACTCCTGCTACTCTCTCAGAGATAAGCAATTAGAAATTCATGAATATACAATCAAGAGAAGGATCTTTTTTGTCTCAGAAGCATAAACTCCAATATTAAAATATACCGGTACTTCACCGAGTGAAACATTTAAATTTTATCAATATTAAATGCTATTGATCAAAACTTTTTAAAGAGGAGCTGTGTGCTAATTTAGACCTCTTGCTGTATACAAATGCGCTGTCTCTGTGTTTGGATTTGTAGAGAGTCAGTCTCCTGGCAGTAAAGAACAGGCTACAGCAATGAAACTTAAGAATAAACTGGTTTAAAGAGAGACTCAGGAGAGACTCATACACATGTGAGGCAAAATCTCAGAATACAGGTGTAAAATTAGTTAAACTTCTGAATGTCTCCAAGTGTTATTGATATCTTACCTAAATCAGTTTCCTTGTAGGGGGGACAGAGGGGGGGGATGGACAATCAGAGAAAATTTCCTAAGGAGAGGAAACACAAAAGAGCTTGACTAATTTGCAATCCAAAGTGAGCCATGTGGTTTCGGGACTCTGGGGAATGCAGTAGCCAAAGAAAGTACCCTGAGATGAAGGTGCAGTATCTGTCTGTGGAGATGTTGTGAAGCTTCTGAAAACACTTACCTGAGATGGGCTTCCTTTCAGTTAGAGCTAGATCCTCTGGAGGAGTCATTTTGGGTTGTGTTGTAGAAGAATTTTTGGATCCTAAACTCCAGAGTATGAGAAAAAGTGAACACCTCTGTATGAAAATTAAGCCTTATGGTGTTGGATACAGAGCTACAATAGCCCCCTGAGAAAGCACAGCATATATTTAACACTTTTAAAGAGGATTGAGACACATGAGTTCAGCTGTGATGCAGAATCTTCTCCTGAATGATGAAAAATTTTCTTTCTAAAATGCGATCAAGACTTGTTCTTTTATTTCAAATGGAAGTGACTTCGCCTGTGTTGTTGTACTAGCCTAAAGAATATAATATTTAGTGCAATTCACTGCTTGCAATGTGTTTCTGAACCTATTCAGACTGTTCTCCATCACCTGTTAGCCGTCTCTGCTGTGTCTGAAGCTGAGTTGATCCTCCCTTAAAATTTAATTTGAAACCAACCGAAAAGTGTAGAGGAGACTGCAGAAGTAGGTATGCTTTAGAGCCATGCTTCTTGTTCTCTCTCTTTTCTTCCTGTACTACTACTGTATTCCCTTCTGCCATGTGACAGTGATTTGGCAGAAAGAGCTGCAATTATCTTTATCCCAATAAAGGCTAAATTACTAAGGCAATAAAACAGAATCCACTCCAGCTCAAGAGGGTCTTGAAATTAGGGGATTTGACTTCCTGGAAGAGTCTTTCTCTGAATAAGTGAAATTCTATAGTTTTGGAATTTCTTTTTCTAATATTCATAGGGAAGCCTTTTATTAAAAATATAAAGTAAAATACACATTTTGTTTAGAGCCCAGTTGTACTATGACATTGTTAGAGCATTTTTGGCAGCCTATCCAAAGGCATAAGTATAGAAACACCTGGTTTCTGCATTAGGTGGAGCAAGTGAAAGAGGAAGATGCCAGGCTGCTTTATGGAGCAGTTGTGTAAGTATATGGAAATATGACTTTAATAGCTTTAAGAGGATATTAAAATCAGTCACAGAGGTAACTAGTGAATTTTATCTTTAGAAAAGAAGGGGTTTTTACAAGGTATTTTTTCTTTTCCTGATGGTTGGCAATACTGTCTTAATCCTGTTCCAAAGCAGCTGGGAAACTACAGTGCTCAATCCAAGCAATGTTCTTTCTCGTGACAGAGCACAGTAGTAATAACACCTGTGTCTGATGTAAAACTGTGCCATCAAACAAGCAGTATTTGCCAAGCAGTCCTGGTTTTGTCAAAGGTTTGTGCTAAGAAGAATTGTTGCCGGACAACCTCCAGTCTATAGCTACATTTCTGTTTTCAGCTAGGTTCAGTGCAAACAGGAGTCTGAACTTATCCTTCTCTGCTTGAGAATGTTGTAAACTGCAGGTGTAGTTGCAAAGAAAACAGTGTTGTAGCTGCAAGCTGGTGCTTCCAAGAAAAGATGCTTTCATTTCAAGCACAATTCACGTTGTACAAATAGCAGGGTTATACTGTGAACTTAAGAAACTGCAGAAATTTTATTTTATCATTAATATATATTGCATTTTTCATTTTTGGATTTGATTTAATGACTAAACACTGCTTGCATGTTCATAAAATTTATATTTGAACCTCTTATAGTACCAGAATTTTCAGTATTTCTCTGTATGAATATACTGTGAAGTAAGGGAAATTGTCATGTAGAGGATTTTGGTATAAATAAAATCAGGTAGCTAAAATCAAGCCAAGGCAATGGTCATTCATTCTTTATGCATTTACTGCTTCTAGTGTCGGGGGAATAAGATGAATATATGGGTATAAAAGCTTTTTCTCAAAACTTGTGTAAGATTTCAACTGTGAAAGGTTCTTATTTATTACAAATTCTTTAATTGTACCTATGACTGTTGTTGCAACTAGCCCTCCAGTAACCCCAGAAGGATCTAATTTCGCTAGATGCCTTGTATAATCTGATTGCCTTTTCCAAAAGCATATGTAATTACACATAGATTTCTCTTTTTGATCACAGCCTGTTCATTCCATTTAATTACTCAGGGCCTAGACTCAGTTTTGTTAATTCGTCCTTAGTGAGAGAAATCCTTTAGTATTTGTCTGTTTGTTCCTGGGTTTATTGCAATTCAGTTAGGGAGAATTAAGGTGATTCTCTGAGAGGTCAAAAGCAGGGTAATATCATGTGCCAATCAGAAATGGCATGACAAGAAATCTGTTTTATTATATTGTGTCACAGGGAAATTTATTGCTGAAAAAAAAAGAAAAAAAGAAAATAAAAGTATCTATGGTCTTACCAGCTCCATTTTTCTGGTTGAGAGAATGAGTCAGAGCTAACTTCAGACTCAACATCTTGCTATGGTTTTGCCGCAGCCATAGCCCTGCTATGGTTTAGCAGCTGAGCCCACACAGTCACTCGCTTGCTCACCCCAGTGGGATGGGGAGAGAGAAGAGTAGAAGTGAAAAAAACTCATGGCTTGAGATAAAGACAGTTTAACAGGTAAAGCAAAAGCTGCACACATAAGCAAAGCAAAATAAGGAATTCATTCACCACTTCCCATGTTGAGGCTGGTGTTCAGCTATCTCCGGGAAAGCAGGGCTCATACGTACAATGGTGGCGTGGGAAGACAAAAACCATCACTGAACATCCCTGGCATCTTTCTTCTCCCCTCTTTATGTGATGAACATGATGTCATATGGTGTGGAATATCCCTGGGGTCGGTTGGGACCAACTCTGCTAGCTGTGTCCCCTCCCAACTTCTTGTGTGCCCGCAGCTTGTTTGCTGTATTGTGAGGAGCAGAAAAGGCCTTGACTCTGTGCAAGCACTGCTCAGCAATAGCTAAAACATCCCTGGGTTACAACACTGTTTTCAGCACAAATCCAAAACACACCAGCTGCTATGAAAAAAGATAGCTCTACACGAGTCAAAACCTCAAGCACACACCTAAAGTTCCCATTCATTTCAATGATATCAATGTCTTCAGTAAAAAATGCTGCACAAACTTACGTTTTTTCTAATAATGTCTTTAATTAAATCATTTTGAAATTATTGAGAGTATTATTTTGAAATGAATGTATGTCTGTGGGCATACTCCTTAAAGACTTAGTTTTTTCTACAGTAGGTTCTTATTTTCCTTTAAATCTTAGAATACATCAGCTTTTAAAATTGAAAGTGTGTATAGCTTTTTAACTATAATTATAATCTGCTGAACAGTTAGATCAAATCCTGGCTAGATAATATGGTTTGTGCTCTATCTGTATAATGTTGGCCTTGTTAACATCCTTTTCTTTTGCTAATTTATACCTCTACATGCCTCAGAAGTTCCTTAATCATCTCTTTTAGATTGCAAGAACTACAGTGAAACTTTTTGTTTTTCATAGCTTAATGGGATGCTGTGTTGATATGCAAAGGGAACTTCTCTGTAAATGGTAGAGCTGTCAAGTAATGCTGTGGCAGAGTGAAATACCCTGAATTAAATCTCTCTCCCCACTGAAGGCAGATACAGGATATTTGCGTTTGGGGTAATATATAGCAATATCAAAATATTTAAGAAATTATAGCATAAATACTTGGAGGGGGCAAGCAACTTTTAATACAAAATAGTAAGTGTAGGGGAGAGAGTCCTCACTGGGGCTCATTTCCTGCTCCCAATCATCTCTTGTAAAGTTTTGTGTAGATCTCTATTTTCATTCTATCTGATCTTGATACCACTTAGTAAAGGAAAATAACTTTCTAATAGAGTATGGAAAATATAACATATAAAATAATTTAAATAGTGAATTTATTTATAATATAGAGTGCTTACAATAAAGAGATGTACAATGCAAGCTTACTCAGATATACAGTTAAATTTTAAATCACTATTACTCTTTCTAACATAGAAGTATGTGTTTTTTCTATTCTATCGATTTGATTTGAATTTATGTATTCTAAAACATTATTCTCAAGAATGTTTAGCTTTAAAAAAAAATATTAATAATAGTCATTATAGTAACAGCATTAAAAATGCTCTCTATATAATAAAGATACCAAGAAGTTGTGTCAGAAGCAGCCTAAAGAAATGTCCTCTCTGAGGTGGGTAAATTACCTCCTTTCCAAATCCCCAGAGACATGGGCAACAAGGAATTTAAATTTTTTCAGATGCATATCCTCAGAGCACTTTTTTGCATTTAGGATGGAGAAACATGGGTACCAATGCCTTGCACTTATTCCTCACATTTTAGGAGGAGTACAAAATGATTGCTGATGGATTTTATTTATCCAGACTTCTTGTCAAGAAAGAAAATAGGCATAAATTACGTCTGTCAGTCTTCAGTAAGTATCCATCTCTAAAATGATGCTATTCTACTGTGTCAGAATGCCTATCTGACCTTTTTTTGACTTTAAACACCTTCAGCATCTTTCCTTGGTAATAACAATGGGCTTACACTTCATTTACACTTATTAGTGCTAGCTTTCTTGAGAATTGCATTTTGCATCCATAGGCAGCTATTTCAAACTCTTTGCTAGCAGTAATACACTGCAGGCTGTGTTGCTCTTCCTTTTATGTTACAGGAAAACCAATGACCAGCTCCTTTTTAAAGCATTTAATGATCTTTTTCTAGAAACTGTTACTGTTACTAGTTTTCTTTTCCACTTTCTCGAGCCCCACAATGGGCACCAGTTATGTCGTAGTTTGACCCTGGCCAAATGCCAGGTACCCCCAAATTTACACACCCACACCCAGGACTCGTGAGTTTAGATAAGGAAACCCAGGAGAAGATGCACTCAAACAGGCAAAGCAGGACTAACTTAGGTTGCAAAGGGATCTAATTTATTACTAACAGAGTCAGAGGAGTAAATGAGAAGTAAAATAAACCCTTCAAAGCCACTGTTTCTCTGCTAACCTGCCTCCCTCCTTCCCAGCAGCTGCACAAGGGAACAAGGCATGGGGGCAGGTAGGTCAGTTCATCACCCAGATCTTCTTCCCCTGCCCGGTGAGAGGCTCTTTTCCTCTGCGTAGCCATGGGTCTCACTTGCGGCAGCCTGCCCGACACTGCGGCAACGTGATGGTGTCCTCATGGGCAAACAGTCTCCCTAAAACTGCTGCAGCATGGGGTCCCTCTTCCACGGGGTACAGACCTCTGAGGCCAGGCTGTTCCATCTCGGGAGCAAGGCGTCTTCTCTTTACCAGACTTCTGCTGGACCACTCTCTCTCAGGCACCCACCCACTCCAGTGTGGGGCACTCAGTTCAGTCTCAGGGTGCAAGTCAAAGCCTGTTTCTCCGCTAGGACTCCCTCTGGACCATGACCTCCTCCAGGCATCCTCTAGCTTTGGCATGGGCCAGTGGATCTCAGCATTTCCCGTGGGCCCCCATGGGCTGCAGGGGCACCCCCTGCTTCACCATGGGCCTCACCACGGCCTGCAGAGGCTGCAGAGCTCCAGCGCCTGGAGCTCCCCCTCCCCCTCCTTCTCCACTGACCTTGCTCTCTCCATGTTGTTTTCCCTCACATACTCTCACCTACTCCTCCTCCTCTGGCTAAGGAAAAGTGCATGCAGCCATTGTTTTAATTTCTTCTTAAATATGTTTTCACGGAGTCATAACCAACATCTCTAATTGGCCCAGGCTTGGCCAGCAGCATGTCCATCACCTCAGAGCTGGACATGGTGAAGGCTTCGAGAAGCTTCACAGAGGAGCCATCTTTGTGGGCCCCCCCCACTAGAAAAACCTGGGCCAAGCTAAACCAGCACAAAACTCAGCAGCTGTAGTCCGTATTGCCCTTGAACTGCAGGGGTCATTGCTCTGAATGGCAGTTACAGGTGTTTAACTTTCATGTGTATAGAAAAAACACAGAGTCTTTAAAAAATTCTCAAATAAAAAGAAACATCTATTTACTTGAGTATGATTTTGGAATTATAAGAATTATCTGATCATTTTCTTCCAATCTTCCTTTACCTTTGAAGCTTACATCTCTCTGAGTTAAAACCTATCTTTAAGTAAATGAGCATATTTGATGCACAGAATGTGAATTCCCAATGAAAGAAAAAAATGCTGAACCTTCCTCTTGCTCTTCTTGCTCTCTTGGGTTTTTGGGGGTTTTTTCCATTTTTGAAGTCAACACCTAGGAATGGAAAAGAGGAAATAAAATTACAGCAAAAATTGAAAGGAAGAAATGATGTTTTATTGCTGAATTGAGCTTGGGGAAAATAATTTTTCAATCCCTTCCCAGCCACTGCAGCTGCAGCTGATGGAAAGATTTTGTTAGAAGCTACATGTACCTTCACAGAGGAGGAAAACAGAAGAACTGTAATGATAGCAGAACCTCAGCAAGAAAGAGTAGCTGCAGAACATAACTAAAATTGCAAGTACAAAATTAGATACACATTTTGACTAAAAGTAATGGAATAAAATGAGAGTGCTTTATATCTCTTATAAGATGTCTCTCCATTTCTGGGAGTTAACATTTTACTGTACAAGTCATCAGGTTCAAATAGAGTAACTACATAACACATGGTACTTTATTACAGGAAATTTTAAGGTCACCTGGGATATTTGATCTAAAACTTCTACAAGTCTCATAGTTTCCTATTGTAATCATATTTTTCTTATTTTTTGAACAGTTTAAAAATCCTGTAGATGGTATGTTAATTGACTCTATATTTTCCTGATAAGAGCTCCTGATAAGATATAAAAGTTCTCAAAAGAGCTAGAAATTTTCAGAACTAAAGTATTGCAACTGAGAAAAAGTGTTTTATTTTGGGATTTTTTTCTTGTTATATGGTATCCCTTGTGCCTTATGCAGTGTGTTGTTCCCATTCCTCCCCCTGTGAATCTGGGCTCCAGATTGCAAATATCACAAAAGGAACATTAGAGTTCCTTCTAAGCTCATCTGAAAATTTCATCAGTGACTATGTATATGCCTGAGTAATTATATGGACAGACGATGGTAGTTTATAGACATAAGACTGCATTGAAATAACGTATAATGTTTACAATCAGCTACAACTCACTGAAATGCTAGAACTTAGTTTTCAGGTTTATTGCATTGTCTTAATGTTGGCCATGATGCAAATAATCTTTCACTGAGCCCCCTTGCTTTCCTTCATGTTGGGCTCGAGTAGATTGCAGTGTAATGTTGGATCATCTCTTGCTGTTGTGGTATCTTTTACTGGTATTGAGTTTTCTTTCCCCTTGTTCATAATTTAAACATGATAGTACTATTTTCAACCCAAACCCACTTTCCACACAGGGCACATCACAACACTTTCTTACCACAGTGCAATGAACAGGATTAAGAAGAAGTCATCTTCTTTGTGCTGAAGAATTTAGACAATTAGTAGCAAAAAAAAAGACAAAGGTAAAGGAAAGACAGGGAATATGTAAAGTATCTCATAAGCAATGTAGCACTGCTAGGAGGCATGAAACCAGGAGGTGAGTGGGATTTGAAGGTTGTAGCTACCCTGTTTTTATGACTGGCTGCCACTCACTGCTCCTTCTGCCTTCCCAGCACTGTAAGCAAGAGGTTTGCTGACTGCACGGTGTTTAGGCTAGACCAGTGTCCTGATTTCAGCCAAGGATAGGGCTAAATTTTTGTAGTAGCTGCGAGGAGGAAGATCCTGGAGCCATGAGGGCGTGGCCAGGACCCTAATGTTATTTAATACCGTTGGGTGTCACCGCCAGGGCAGGGGAAAGGGACACTCTCATTCCCTTCTGAAAACAGTGGTCCTTCCAATGGAATAAGGGTGGCAGACGGGGAGTGGTTGGGGTGGGGTGCCACTGGTTGCAAGTCTGGTCAGGTCAGGCTGGGTGAGAATTTTGTGTGAATCACCCATTTTTGTACACTTTTGTTATTAGTATTGTTGCCGTTACTGTTCCTGTTCTTATATCATTGCTGTTTACAGTAAATTGTTCTCATCTCAACATGTCATCTTCACCTTTTGTGCCTCCAGTTCTCTTCTCTGGACTTATTTTGGCGTCTCAGTCAGGGATGGGGAAGAGAGGGGCACTAAACTGGGGAGTAGCATTTCTGAACCACAACAACCGGGCAGACAGATGGAAAGGTAATACTATGAAAGCTGTAACTCCCAGCTCTCAGACTTTATTAACATGTAGCTTGTGGGTGAGACCTGTTATGCCTTAGACCCTTATTCTACCCTAATTCTAATGAAATACAGTGAATAATAAAAGTGTTTCAGGGTTATTAAATTTCAGCACAAATCTTTAAAATGGACCTACAAAAATCCCTACGGATCTGTGCTAAAGTTAAATAGTTATCTCTGTGGGGAGTATCATGAGTCTTATGAGTTTTTTTGCTTCACTTCTATTTTTTGTCTGTATGATTTCCTGTTTACTTAAATCAAAAGGTATGAGGTCGTGGAAGAAATGAGTTACCAAAGTAACATTCTGCAATTAAAACCTGTAAATATTGTTCAGTAGGGCAGGATACTGTCCATATTTTCCATCCATGCAATATTGTCTCTGGCCTTGTACACTGTGAAAGCTCATATGTCTTTGTCCCCTAACAGCAGGGAAATCAGCCTGGTATGAAGGGCAAGGAATGACAAAGTATCTTTTATGCAGCGCTGCCCTGCTTGGGGCTGTAAAACTGATGGGTAAATGAGCCTTCCTCCTGTGAATACTTAAGCCATCAAATGCATTTTAAACTTTACGGTATATGTTAAAACTGTAAGGTTACTTTATGTAGTGCTAGAAGGAATCCTGGGTTTCCTATGTTAATACCACATAAAACACAGGAAGAGGCTAGATAACAATTCTACATTTTATAAAGAGTAAACAGGATCTACCAAGTTGCTGTTTCGAGAAAAGTCAGCCCAAGAAGTTCCTATGCAGTTTATATTCGAAAGGAGAACATGAAAAAAAATTATTTTTTATTACTGTACTGTACATACATGCCCAGCTTATGATGGGACCTGAAAACAATGAATGTACATTGGTTATTTGGATTTAAAAGAAAATGAAGTTCCTGATTTACCTGTAAAAGCCATCCGAATTTTACTGAGCTCTCCCTTACAGCCATTCAGCCGACTCTTACTTTCTTTACTGTTCATTCAGTGCTGTGCTTAAAAGGAATAGTCCTGTTTGGCAACTGAGATTTGATTTTTACAGAATTAATCTTATCCCCTGAAATATACAAGTTGGTTCCATTTGCTGCAGCAGATAAGTCAAATCATCTGTTTGGCCGCATCTTCTGCAACTGTTAGTTAAACTGACAAACACTCAAAGATATCTCAAAACTATGGTGGAATTAGAAGGGAAAAATAGCCAATTATTCTTGATGTTAAAAAAAATAGATTAAAATATTGTTTACATGCTAGTCATTTTATTTGACATTAATGTACTTTTTCATTGTTCCTATAGTTTGATAAACAGCCATTATCACTCTTCATGCCGTTCTCATTGATATTTGGTTTCCAACTGACATAAGGTTTATGTGTTTTTCTGAAATGGTCTAATAATATCTCCTTAAATATTTCCTTTTATGTTTGTTTGTTTTTTTTTTTAATTGGCATCATTGTGCTATGAATAGTTTTTATTTTCTCATTCATTTTATTTTCTCATATTGACTTGAATATCTCTTGAGTGTCATGCTCCCAAAAGAAATGTGTGTATGTGCTTATAGGGAAGTAAATTCACCTTTGCATGTTATCTACCAAATATGTCATGGTGGCAGTGTTGTTATACTTGTGATGGTCAATGGATATAAGCCAGGAAAAACTTGTGGGCAGCCATTTAACCAAGTAATCAAACTATGTCAGAATTTAGAAGATTCATAACTTTTGGATGTAGAACCCTTTTGCAGGTTAGGATCTTGCTGAGCAAGCTTTATCCCTTCTGTTTATACCAGCTGATCAAATGCATGGTACTGCTTGTTTCCATATGCCTTGCCCCCTTCATTCTAAAATGGTGTTTTTCTCACTTTGATATGTGGGAAAACACCAAATACTTTCTGTTATGATCTAATGGAGTACATGGGAAATGCTGGAAGCCACAAACTGTGCATGGCAGTGTGGATTTTTTAGGATTTTTGGGCTTTTCCTTCTCCACATGCAGACCCATAGTCCAGGCATATGTGAATTTCATGCAGCAGTACTTTAAGCTCTGTAAACCAAAGCTTTTCTTTGGATTTGTGTCTCAGAACTTGTATCTTCAGAGTTTTTCAGATGTGAAAGCTATAGATTGAATTGCTGATATTGTACTGGTATTACATGAAAACCACTGCCCTGGCTGTAAGACGCAGCCTACCTTTTCTTGAAATAGAACTAGTGTTCTCAAGTTCTAGAAACGAAATCAAGACAATTTTATTTATTCCTAAGGCTTTTACTGTTAATATGAGGGAGCAGCAAGGACAATCTGTGCTGCATGGCTGGCTGGGTCAGGAGCCTCACCAGCAAGAGACTGGGGGAGCAGGACAGGGCTGAGGGCGATGTCCCAGGACAGGCCCAGCACTGATATGGGTGGACAGAACTGTGGGTATGGGCACAGACCCATGTCAAGGCTGGGACATCAGCAGTGCTGGTGGGAGCTCTCTGGAAAACCCCTGAGCCCCAGCAGCCAGACCTTCTGGTGAGGATGCTCTTGGGGCCCCGAGGCTGACACCTGAAACTGTCACTTGTTGGGCAGCATGCTGGTGGGAAAGGTCACAGACTGTGCCCATGACTAAATTTAGGTGCTCTGGAGTTTTAAATAATGCTGTCTTTGTAAATGTGCAAACTCTGTTACAAGAGAGACTTTAAATCTTGGTAGTATTAAATCACCTTTATCTGAGGATGTATGGGATCAGTCAGAAGAAAATACTTTGACTGCACAACTCTACCCTGCAGTACATTGATTCTGGGGCAACCTTTATGACCAGCTTCTCTGTGGATTTGTATTTCATTTACACGTGAGAATGTCAGAAGTACTTTGCCCAAAGGGAGTCTCTAACTTCCATAAGATCTTTTTTTCACAGACCATCAGTGATAGCAGTGTTTTGATAAAACAAATTACTGAAAAAAAAGTGTCCCCTTGATACTTAACAATTACTTTTCCAACAATTTCATTTTTTTACAATTTATATTACTGGATTTAAATATCTAGTTTGTATATAATTTGAATTTCTGACTGTGAATTCTTTGATTAAACACTTAAGGTTAAAGATAAGCATGAGTACAAGTATGACACTACATTGGGATTTACTTGCTTTAAATAAAGGACAAACCCATGACACTTCTAAATCTCACTCACTGTTTTGAGAAAAACGTTTTGTAATAGTAAGATATAAAAACTCTCAAAATTCTTTATTTTCAAATAAGCTCTTCCATGCTGTTTAATTTTGTCAATAAGATAATTGCACACTTGAAATTGAAATTCTGGAATTTTCCTTCAGATTTTGGTGTGTCATGTAAGAACAAGAAAAATGTCTGTGCTGTCACCTACTTGTGTTAGACACAATTTTTTTAACTGCTACCACATTGCTTATGTTCCATAAGAACAGGTTTTCCAAAACACCTTTAGTAAACTATTTTTTTAGCTATTAGTATATTTTGAGGAGCAATTCAATGTGTAGTAATTCTTTGTAGTAATTCTTACAGAATTATTAGTATACTTGTATTGCTTCAGTATTCAGCATCTAAAATAAGTTCCAATAAACTCTAAACCTGATTTTCCAAGTGTCAGAAACCATAAAGATTTTTAATACCTATAAATGCCACATATTGGAGATACTGAAGTGGCACTTAATAATTTGAAGTATTTTGTTGGTTTCATAAAGACTTCTTATATTGTTGGGAGGTATTTCACAGCCAGCCTTGGAACCACATTAAAAGTGTAGGTGAATGATGAAGGCACAGCGTGTGTCTCTTGAGATGTTACCTATCACCTTGACAAGCTCCTTGTAAATTGAAAACTGGTTTAGCAAAAAAGAGCTGCTGTGATTACTGAATGAATATAAAGCTTTCACTTCTCTGTCATTTAACAGCTGGCAGATTACAGAACTGCTTTTTGGGGAGAAAAATTAATAGGTTACTATTAGCAGAGAGATACATGAAATCACTTTCTTTCATAGGGTTTATGTGAAGCAGTGGATGTGTCAGGCTATACTTTAGAGGGGCAGTGCAGCAAGAACTGGTACTTTTCAGACTTCAGAAACCCATAAAAGGCCCTAGGTAGCTATTCAACAGGTTAAAATCTCCAGGCAACAGAGTTGTATGAAAGCCTTAGGGAAAAAAAAAGCCTGTTTGATCTATTTAAGTCTTTTGAATTTGCGTAGGTATGATCCTTGCTATCAGTATAGTGCAAATTTTATCCTTGCTTCATTCTTTCATAACCTGTGGGAATATATTTTTAGCTGTTTTTAAATTTTCTTTTGTTTGGATATTTAAGCAGGCGAAGATAGCTATATGTCGAAAACAAATCCCAAGAGCTCCTTGATTTTATGTGAGAAGGATGTCTTATTTCATCAGAGATGGCAGCAGAGATAATTTTATGATTTCTTCCCTGAAATAATCATTGTAAAGGGGAAGATGATCTTAGTGCTTCTTTCTATTCACAGTGGGATGTATCATACAATTATTAATAAACTAAACAGGGGCAAAGTGCTCTCTGACAGATAGCAGAGGGATAAAACAGTGATCACACAGCCATCCAAAAGTTTAGTTCCATCTACCACAGTAGTTGCTGATACTCTTTCTCCTCCGTGTCTGGGATGAGTGAGCAGTCAATACAGTCCCAGTGTCTTTGTCTCCACCAGAATATACTCCCTGTCAGGACATGGGGCAGAGGCACTGACAGCCACCTATACTGTTGTTGGATGGATCACAGCGCTAATTTGGTTTGGGCCAAATAGCACTTTTCTGAATAATTCTTGGGAATGATTCAGGAGTTGGTGCAGCCTGGTGACTGTTCTGAACAGGCAATCTGGACACAGCGATCCTGTTTTGCAGGCTCCGAAAGTTTAATAATAATGTGCCAGCTGGCCTCAGTTCCATTCAGTTTTAGAGCACAGTGTAGTCATCATGTCTCCTTATCCTGATCTAGTGACTCACAAGTATGTGAAGTCTCTGGAGGTGCAACACGATCTCCAGTGAAACACAGTCTGCTGGGGTTTTGACTAGAAGAGGCTTGGGTTTTTTTAAGATTTAGAGAACAGCCTTACCCCCTTGCATACTTGTAGTACAGAAACAAACATGAAATTAATGAGTTCTGGGACAATTTTAGTATTAAACTCTTTTCCCTTGCTTCCAGTAAATAATCTTATAGACAGATAATAGCAGACAATCTTCTTTAGCTGCACATTGAACAAGTATTGCAGTAAACTTCCTTTGATATGGCATCAGCCTCACAGATGGCATCATTGTTTAAATAGCCACAATACTTATTTTGCTGCCAAGATTGTGACAAAACTGAGTTGTATGAAAATATCTTCTGGTGTTCTATGTGCTGTTTTGAGCTTATGGTTAAACTATACAATGACAACCAAAGCAGACAGAATGGCATAGTACATAAAAACATTGCAAAGAATTAATGAGTTTCTTCTGTTTTGGTTTTTTTACTACTTTGGTGATGTTGGGGTCCCAAAAGAATGACGGAGTTGGAGAATGCATGGAGATTTTTTATTAGTGTCTGTCAGCAAGTGTCAGTTACAGCCACAATCTCATAAGAGGCAGGTGAAAATCTAGTGTCATCTCCAGATCCAGGTAGTCCTGAGAGTTAGTCCTCTACAGAGTAAGTTTTGATTAGACCATTATTGAACAAATAAATTACAAATTGGACCAATACAGACTTTAGTAGGGTGCATAATGTTATTTGTGTGGACTCCAAAAGGCCAGTCGTGCAAAATGGGTTTGAGGGTAAGATTAAAAAAAAAAAAAA